>PVJC01048262.1:0-12604 GCA_004026665.1 Murina feae | reverse complement strand
TGGAGCTTTTATGCTCACTGCATCTGCCCCGAGTGTGTTCCTTGTGGATCTGTTTTGTTTAGGTTAGTCCCTCTCTGGCCACTGGGTGAGGCTGGCTCCTGTATCTTTAAGGAGGTGTTGCTGCAGAAGCCTCTGACGCACTTGGGAGGGGCGGGGCCTCGGGGAGTTCGCCAGGCGGGGCGGAGCAAATAGCTATGGCACTTCTCAGCCCTGCGCTGAGAGACCCCAGGTCTCTGTGTCCCACGGTAATTGCTGCAAGCAACGCTGAGAGAAACCCGTTTTGGGTTTCCTCCCGGTGCCAGTCAGTCCCCCTTCTCTGGGTGTCTGTGGGACCTCAGAAACTCGCCTGGAACTGGAGTTCAGAGCCGCTGGGAACTTGTGGCTCTCTCCGTTTTGGAAAAGAACCGCGACCTCCGGTACCAGCCCTTCCCCGAGCCCGTGCGCGCGCCTCCGTACCTCTGTACTTTGCTTCTGCCACTCCTCTGAGTCTCAGACTCTTCTCTAGCTGTAGGATTTTCACTCAGCCAGCCGTCCTGTGGGTGCGAGTGGTGTCTGTGTGTTCTTTTCGTGGTTTTTCTGAAATAGTTGTTCACAGCTGCATATACGGTGTCTACCCTATGCCGCCATCTTGTTTCCATCTTTCCTTTTTTTTTTTTTATTGTTGACAGTACTACAGATATCTTCCATTTTCTCCCTTTTTGCCCCCCTAATCCAGTCCCTGCTCCACCCCAGCCCTTCTCCACCCTATTGTGTGTGTCCATGGATTATACATATATGTTCCTTCATTAATTTCTTCCTGCCGCGCCCTTCCTCACTGAGATCTGTTATTCTGTTCCATGCATCCATACCTCTGGACCTATTTTATTCATCGGGTTATTTTGTTCATTAGATTCCACATTTAAGTGAAATTATGATATTTGACTTTCTCTAGTAAGCTTATTTTGCTTAGGATAATAGTTTCCAGATACATCCATGCTATTTCAAAGTGTACGAGCTCTTTTTTTTTTTTTTCACAGCCTCATATTATTCCGTTGCTTTTTTGTCCACTCATCTACTGATGGGCAGTTGGGCTGTTTCCAGAATTTAGCTATTGTATAAATAACACTGCTATGAGCACAGTGGTGCATACATTCTTTCTGTGTGGTGTTTTAGGATTCTTAGGATATATTCCCAGAAGTGGGACCACTGGATCAAAAGGCAAAATGCATAAAAGACTTAAATGTAAGTCATGAAACCATAAAAATCCTAGAAGAAAACATAGGCAGTAAAATCTCAAGCATCTCACACCAGTATTTTTACCAATAGATTGCCTAGTGCAAGGGAATCAAAGGGTAAGAAAACCACAATTCTCACCTTAATAGGCTTACTCTGATCATCAGTTTAACTCCTGCCACTCCCTCTCCCCCCACATATACATTGGCACTTCTGAACCACCTTAGCTGCTCAGTTTTTCCTCTCAGCACTTATCACTATCTAACTATGTAATTGTATTATGCTTTATGTTTCCCATGGACAGGATCTCTCTCTCTCCTTAATATATCCCAAGTGCCTAGAATAACACCTGAGACATAGGATGTGTGCAGTAAATATTTCATGAATTAGTTGAATGTTTGTTAAATGAATACACTGGCATATTTAATTAAAGTCTACTTAAACTACCAAAGGATTATCTTCCATGGGAGAAATATAGACAAAGCCTTGAGCCATAATGTCTATTTGTCATTATGTATTTTCCTGCTAAGCCAAACCAGACTTTAATAACAACTCTTTAGAAATGTATGCATGTGTATATATGTGCATACATATGTACTTGTATAACATGAATATAAATAGAGATTCATGCACACACGTAAGAAGATTATATTTTCTCATAGAGCAATAACTTTTAAGTCTGTCAACAGAATATAATCTCTCCCCACTTTTTTTCTATCTTGAGGCAATGTTTATTTCTAAAGACACTGAAATTTCACCACATATCCCACAGAGCAATGAATGCCCTGGAGTGAAAGTCCAGAAAAAGTTCTTTTTCAAAACTCTCAGAGTTAAGTCCAGTCTGGCCCAGATCCAGTGAGACAGCTGAATCATTCGCATGCTGGTGCTTGAATATGAAGTATTACTTTAAAGCAGCGATTTTCAACTGGTGTGCTGCAAGAATTTTTAAAATATACAGGGACACTGACTTCTTTCCCTTAGATTATCAAATTTAAAAAAATGACAACAGGTAACACGACATAGGTGTCCAGTGTGAATGAAGCAAAATTATACTTATTTTTTGTCAGATTTGTAAAAAATATAATATATTTTTGGTGCACCACAGAATTTTAGTAATTACTTTGTGTGCCATGAGGTGAAAAGGTTGAAAATTGCTGCTTTAGAGGGAAGCTCCAAAGGAATCGGTTTTTATCTAAATTAAAATTGCTATTTTCTGCTTAGCGCTGGCAGACTGACTTGACTCATTTACTCATGAACATTCATTTAATTTCCCACTCTTCATCAGGCATTGTGTTAGGTCCTGGCTGTATGTGATGACAGGAAGAAATTCCTTCTTTTAAGGGATCTAATCTAGGGGAAGTAATAGACAAGTAAAATGGCAATTATAATACAGTGTAAATGTCCCTTTACAGCTGACGACAGGATGCTGAAGGAACACAAGAGGTTAGGATGTAATTATGGTCTCTAAATAACCCAGACCATTGCCAAGTTCACCCTTAGACAATTAGATTTTCAAGATTGGATCAACCCTTTTGTCTGCTCTTAGATGTCAATCACTCATGTCCAGGAACAGAAGGAGCAAAATTTGTTATTATCATTACACTATTATACTTTTACTGATAATGATGACAGTGAGGAAAAGGCAGTTTACAAAATAAGAAATACTACCTTAGTCATAATTAAAGTCATTCAAATTAAAATGATGATGCAATTGAGTTACTCAATCATTGAGCACCTACTGTGTGTCAAGTACTGTTGAAGGTGCTGGAGATACAGTAGGGACTAAAGTCTACAAAGGTATGGCTCTCCAAGAGCTTATATTCTAGTTGAGGAGACATTAGATACACAAATGAATAAATAATAGTAGGTGTGTGAGCATATAAAATCCTGGCTGAAGCCCAGTTTACAGTGGGTACACTGGGCCCATGGATCCGAATGGGAGTCATTTCCCTTGTCCTCAAGTGTAAAATTGATATCGACAAACATTGAAGTTGGAGATGGAGGAAGTCAAGAGGATGAACAACAAACTACAAAAACTAGTTTTTCTCCAGGGCTATGTTAACTATCCCACTTATTATAATACAGTCCAAAAAAGAGACCTAGACTTTCCTCAGAACATTATTACATTGATAACATCAAGCTGATCAGGCAAAAAAACAAGAGGTAGGTAGTTAGGATGCAAGAGACTTAATAAGGTACATGTATTTCAGAGGGTGAAAATAAGCACTAGAAATATTCAGGAATCTCCCACATTTATAAAGTTTCCAGGATCTGGCAGTCAGGGGTATGCTGGGATATGCCTCCAAGGTAAGAAACACATCATTACTGCATCTTACATTACTTCTTCCGCTACAAAGAAGCAAGTACCAAGCCTGGTATGCCTTTGAGGTTCTGGAAGCAAGAAATTCTATACCTAAGAATATTTTGCCAGTCCATAGACCAGTGTCATTTAAAGACTTCCAGCTTTAAATGGGGCCCAGAGCAGAACAGGGCTCTGCAACAGGTGTCATACAAGTAGCTGGGCTGCTAGCACCACAGGTTCCAGCAGACCTATGCCAGTCAAGTTGTCAGTGCTGGGAAAGTAGAGTTTATGGTAAGTCTCAAGGGGAGAATCACAATGCAGGCCTCTGGAGTTCTGAGCATGGTCATGCCATCTGCAGCTAAACATTATGCACCTTTTGAAAAAAAGCTTTTGATGTGTGACTGAGCCCTTGATCAGAGGCATCAAGTACCCGGAACTACCCAATTTATGAAGTGGATTATTTTAGGCCCACCACGTTATAAAGTAAGACAGATCCAGCGGTAGTCCATAAAAAGATGGAGCTGGGTACACAGGTCTGAGCCCAGAAGCACCAGAGGGCACAAGTAAATCTGAGGAGCAGATAGTTTAGACACCCATGTCACCCACTACAGTTTCATTAGCATCTCTTCCTCAACTTGCACCTACCTATGCCATGTAAGGGGGGAAGGGGGCTGTGCGACAAGCTTAAACAGAAGAAAAATGCTTGATCTTGAGTTAGGAATGGGTTGGCTTTACATATGGGAGCAAGACCAAAATAGACAGCAGCTATATTACAGCCACCCGCAGCCATAGACCCAAAAGGGAGTAAAGAAAGGACATGTTCTTAATGGGCAGAGCGGAGAGCAGCATACCTAAATGTCTACTTTGTGAGGAATGTGTATTTGTTACTGATCGCACCATTCCAAATCACCTTAAAACTTAACGTAAAACAACACATATCTCATGGTTTTTGTGGGTCAGAAATTTGGTGGTTTGTCTAGAACTTCTGGCTCAGGGTGTCCCACAAGGTTGTGACCAAGATGGGAGCCAAACTGGAGTCATCTCCAGGCTCAACTTCTGGGGTGGGTGGGGGGTGGGGGAAGGATGTGCAGGGAAGGGGGTCTATGGTCAATCTCACTCATATGGTTGTTCATAGGATTCACTTTCTCTCAGGATGTTAGCCAGTCCTTTTGTAACTACTCTCAAAGGTGATACCTATTCCTTTTGTTGTGTTCTACTCGTTCGCAGTAAGTCACTAGGTCCAGGTCACACTCAAGGGGAGGGCATTACATAAAGAAATGAATACTAGTAGGTAGAGCCCATTAGAAGCCCGCTTAGAAACTGCCTTCCACAACAGATTCCTTGGCAATGGCCAGTGGCAGTGGCCTATTAGAGCATTAGACTGGCCTCCCGAGGGTACAGCTGAAGTGCTAAATGGTGACAATACCCTGCAGGATGGAGTGCCATCCTTTGAGACACAGAACCTTTTAAAGACCTCATTATCCCACCCTCTAAGAAGTATACAAAGGATGGAAACAGGAGTCTGTCTCACCGTTACTCCCAAATGACTCATCCTGGTAATTCTGGGCTTTGCAGGGTTACAATCCCTGTTCCTCAAAGGAAGTACCTCTTGCCAAGGACAAATGCAAGCCATCCCGTTGAATTACAAGGTACATTCTTCACCTGGACACTTTGAAACTCTGTGTCCAGACACTAGCAGACAAAAAGTAAAATCAGAAATGATTGACCCTGGTCAGCAAGAGAGCTACTTTTACAAAATGGGGGCAGGGATGAGCACATGTATAATTCAGATTATCTACCTGGGCACTTCTTGTTAATCTGGTACCTGACTGTAACTGTGAACCGGCACATAGCAACCCTGGTGCTAGGAGGATAGAAACACCCCTCTGGGATGAGGGTTTAGGTTCAACCAGCAGGAAAGCCACCAATATCTGTCGAAGTAAAGGTTGAGAATAAGATAAATTTAGAATGGACAGTAGAAGAGAGAATGCCAGTCTTGTTTCTAAGACTAACTGCAGAGATGGGACTGGAGCTTGTTCCACTGCCCTCCTTCTTCTAAATTTCTCCCCAGGAAGAGAGAACTATGGGAACCATAGAGGAGCTGCTCTTTGAACTTGTGTGCAGAAGTGGATCTGTGAAGTGCAAGTGGTATCAGTGGTAACCATGGAAGTGTGTTTCTCAGATCTCCTTTCAAGAGAACCAGATACTGGAAGTGTAGCGCATCCTCCAATGACTGCACCTTCAAATACACCTCAGCTTTTGGTTGCAGCCAGTGACTGAGATGGTGGGGTACTAGAGCTGGGTCATATCTGCCCCACAGAAGATGCCTGTGATGGACAGTCTTAGCTCTGGGACCCCTCACCGGGCTGGCTTAGAGTTCCACAGGGATGTGCTGCAGTGTGAGGTTCCTTCTACCGTCTTCTCTCCTTTCACTTATGTTAACCTTACATTACAATCTGAAGGTGCTCCCTGCCTACTCCCAATCTTGTGCCCCCTTTATGGGCTTTATGCCAATAAATTTCAGGCATGTCTCATTTTTTCTTGGTGACTGCTTTTTGAAGAACCCAAACTGACTCAAGAGCAGACTGAGCTTATCCCTTAGGATTCAGGGTAAAATCCCCAAAGGAATTTCTTAAATCCAGATAGACTCAAATCCAATGTGTGAATATCTCCACTGTATATATCCACACCACAGTTGGACTTTTAGAGCACAGACTTGTACATTAGCAAACACTGTAAATTTCCATTCCTATGGGCAACTAAACCCAGTGCCCCACCAGGTAACTCCTCAGGTGGGTTAGATGAGTCCTGAAAGCAAAGTAGGAGTTGCCTGTGCTGCAAATGCTCATAAGAGAGTCTTGGTCAATGCCAAGACTTTGGAAATCTTGAATACTAAAGGAAATCTGCGATTTCACTTAAGCTCCATGATCAGAGAGAGAAACTAATAAGTAAGATGTCAGATGAGTCAGCGAGCTGTCCTCCTCGGCATGAGCTACAATCCTCTCTGCAGGACAGCTGTCTGATTAAAGGACTTAAGCAATTTATTTTAACAAGAATGGTCAGCAGGCTTTCCAGAAATGAGGGTTATAAGTTAAGTAAAAAATGCCTTTGGAGATTCTTGGCTTGGTTTCTTATTTCTCATTCAGACCTTTCTTGCAAAAAAGAAAAGAAAAAAAAGAAGAAGAAAGAAAAAAGAAAAAAACATTTGAAATATTTAGTGCTCCACCCCTGCCTCTACATTTTTTAAAAGAAATTTAATAGAAGTGTTGTGGGTGTTTGGTTTTAGAGGCAATGGGTAATATGTATGACAGATCCCACATTAGGAGATAAGTGTATGTGACATCCAACTCCACTTCTGTCTATTATAATTGAAGCTCGTGCAAAACAAACATCTCATATCAA
The DNA here is from genome assembly GCA_004026665.1 of Murina feae. Lineage (NCBI taxonomy): Eukaryota > Metazoa > Chordata > Mammalia > Chiroptera > Vespertilionidae > Murina > Murina feae. The sequence continues at coordinate 5,688 of PVJC01048262.1, read as the reverse complement.
AGCATGTTTATTGAACACCTGAAGATATTGCCTTGGATTTTTTATAGAATTAAAGAATTTTTTAGAGTCTTTGTTCTGAGGAACCAAACAGTTTATCATCAAAAAGAGGTTGAACCTACAGTTCTTTCCAATGGCAATGCCTGCATTAAAACCAGAGAATGTTCTGGCTTTATTCATTTAAAAAACAACACAAAGACATTTGAGGAATACAGAAAATGGGCAAGAAGGAATATAGGCACATTTTTTAAACTAACAGTTAACATTTACTGAATACTGCCTTCATGCAGGTCTATAAGGATTATCCCATTTATTCCAAACAAGAAGCCTATAAAATAGAATGCCATTATTGTCCCCACTATCCAAATAAGAAAACCGAGACTTTGGCTAAGCAATGTGTCCAATGTCACAAGGCCAGGTCTATATGATTTTAGGGCAGGAGCTGGCAAACACTTCTGTAAAGGGCCAGGTTGTTAATATCTTGGGCTTTGTGAACCATACAGTCTGTCTCTCTGTTGCAGCTACTCAACTCTGCCATTTTATCATGAAAGCAGCTATAAATAATAACTTAAACAAGTAGGCGTGACTGTGTTCCAGTAAGACTTTATTTACAACAACAGGTCATCCGGATTTGGCAGGTGGGCCTCGCCTTTGAGACAGTTGTTTCCTATTCCCAGATGGGACAATGTTCTTTCAAAATAAATGTTTTTGGAATCCTGCAGAAAAAAATCCTGACCAAGTTGGAATTATCTAAAATACAAATTCATTCACTCAGCAAATACTGAGTGCTTACAGCTGGGTGGTGGTAATACAGATACCTTTTAAGGAAAGTGTTATATAGTGAAAACAGACACCTTGGATAGAGTTTACAGTGGGGGAGGAAGACATGTAAATAGGCAATTATTGATTTAATATACTGTGACAGGTGCCATATGCTAGGGACATTGATTAGGGTCGCAATGGAAGTAGTGGAAGGATAACTAAGCTGGCCTGGACAGTCACGGGGATTCTGTCAGAGAGGGCTAATGATCCAGAGACAACACTGCTCCTGCCACTGAGCTCCATTCAGATAATGACCAGAGCTGGAGCATGGCTTCGGCTTGCTGCGCAGTGTAAAGGTCTCATGCTCCAGGGTCTGCCAATGTCACCTGGAGGACTGTTCAAAGACATCACCAGTTTATGTTGAAGGACCTTAGTGTCTCTCACCTTGCCTTCAATTCTGTCGCTCTCTAGAAGCCACTGTACTCACTCTCCAAGGTCATCTGCTCCCCCAAAGAATAGCATAAAGAGCAAGTGAGGAACTGTGGGTTGGCCTAACAGAGGTTCTGAAACCCAGCTGTCAAGGAGATACTTACATGAACTAGCAAGGAAGGGCCCTGATTCTAGAGATTGTGATTTGGAAGGCCTGGGTTTCATGACTGAGAATCCTACTTTTTACAAAGCACCACAAGTGATTCTGATGTGCATGAACTATGTTTGGAAGTTGCGGCTGTGGAGCGTTTCTAAAGTTGCTTTTAATCTTTCCAGCCAGCTATTCTGTGTTTATTGCCATGACTACATTGACAAACATCCTACAAAGAAGGAAGGAAAAATCAAACTGTTAAGGGTGTTTACCAGGGTTTCTACCTTCCCATCACTACCATTTAGGGGCAATGATTTGTGGGATAGAATGTTGTTCAGGAGTCAGCTTTGTTGCCCTAATACGCCCAAGAATGGTCAGGAGCTCCTCCTTGTTAGGTAATAACAAAAATGTGAATCTAGGATGGATCTTGCCAGCATGCTTACTTCAGGCGTGTTTTACATAGCAAAAGAGCAGCACCTGCATATAAATCAAGTCTAGCTAAGCACAAGCAAGACTCTTCCTGCCTCCAGGTTCTGGACAGGCTGGGGTTGGCAGGCTTCTTAGCGCCTGTGTTGTTTTAAACTGATGCCCAGTAGGGTCACTGAGTGCCAGTTGGCAAACGTTATAAAGAGGAGAAGGAAAAGGGTAAAGAAGAAGAAACATACAAGAAAAGGACTGTTAGAAGGCAACGAGAAAGAAAAGAAATGTTCATTTAAAAAAACAACAACACATCTCCCATATCCTGATTCTGCTTTAAAAATCAGTACAGTTATTGGGTTTGGGATTCTCTGACTCCCCAAAACCTGGATTCTCAGCTTCTATTCCAAACTAGGCCATTTGAGTAGAAACAAAGTCGCAAGTCCAGCAGGAGGGTTTTCAATCTAAATAAAAAGTTTTGGAAGCCATCCTGGAATATTAAATTACTGCATTTGTCTCTTCAGAGGGTATAGGGTAGGAGAGCATCTTGTTAGATTGCAGAAATATAGGCACAGTCCTATAAAGGTATCCAATGATCACATTAAGCCGTAATTATTCATACAGAGAGTTTATTTTTAGAGAATTTGTAATATAGATATTGAAACTCCTAATTGAATCCCAATTTTCCATTGCCATTGTAATTCCTAATATTGACATGTGGGAAAAAATGGTCATACTGTATGTTTCTTAATTTCTTTTTTATAACATTTGTCACCTTGTTCTGAGCACAGTAAAGGGCCAGCTAACCTCGGTGAATAATTATGACTTAACAGTCCTAGCATTAACTGGCCAATGGGTTTAATACCATAGTTATGACCCCAAAATTGTTACTGTGGCCTTTGTAAATAGTAAAAATGAAAACAGGCGTGCTTTCAATGAATTCTGACACTGCAGGCACTTTCCAAGCAGTCAAGTCTTAATTTTCCATGGTGTGGAGCAGAGTGCACTTCTTCCTCTTATTTTGTAATATGCTTTTATTTCTAACATTTAAATATGGATGCTTCTAGAATTCTGGGAATTCAATGGACTTTAAATAAAATAATGTCCAGCTCTGAAGAAATTGCAGAGCAGGCCAACTTCTCATTCTTAAAGATGATTTAAATATGCAGGGAGAGGAAGTAGCGTCGCAAAGAAAGCGAAAGGCAGATTTGTCATGGATTTGAATCATGCATGTCTGGTTATCCTGAATGAGACAGCACAGACCACGTTTTTCCTCAGATAATGAATGCTCCCTTGAATTACTGCTCAAAGTAAAAACAAATGCTCGTTTTGACTAGGATTTTAAACAAATTATAAAATAGCATGTGTGTTTTTAAAGTACCAAGGTTTTTGTAGGCACTAAGAGGATCAGATTCATCGTGTGTGTGTGTGTGTGTGTGTGTGTGTGTGTGTGTGTGTGTGTTGTCTTAATATGGAAGAGGAAAAAGTAAGGGATTCTACTCCCCAAGTCTGTCTGGGAAGAAGGACCATTCCATTGTAGCAATGAAATTGTTAATATCTTAATTATTTTCTTTCCCTGTCTCTGAAATTCCCTCAACTTTCCTCAGTCAAGGTAAAGTTCCCTCAGTGTGCTGTGCCTGCCGTGGTGCTAGGAGAAAGGCAGGGAAGGACGGGCTGGTGATTTTCCTCCCTAAGATCTCTCCTGGTTAGAGCTGATTGTATTCACCAATTAACAGTAGGTCGTCCAAGGTACAGCTCCTGGAGGGGAAACAATTTAGCCCTTAGGAGCAAAGAGGTTATCTAGTTTGGGGGGAAAAAGCACATCTTGATAACTCCAAACTGTCTCCAAATTTTATTTGTACATCAGCCAGTTAATAACATACGAAGGAATTTTTCTACACACTGATAACATGCTCAGTTTTAATTTGACTACGTGTACACAGCCACCAGATTGTTTGAGATTCATTTAAGCGCGCGTGCACACACACACACACACACACAATGTATTTTGTGTAGCTTTGTACCCTCTCCCTCCCTAAAGGAGAAGTATTGACAACAGTCATTCATCCATTGCCTTAATAAAACATAAGAACTAAAAACATTGTCCAGCTTTTTTCTTTAATAGATAATAAAAAAGCAGCCTAGAGAGGTTCAGTGATTTTATCCCAAGTGCACAGCTAGTACCTGGCAAATCAAAGATTAAAATTCACACCTGGTGCGTGTGTGTGCATGTGTGGGTTTCTCCCCACATCCAGGGAAAAGCGTCCTGAGAGGCATTCTGAAACTCATTAAAAAATTAACCTAATGGGGGTTGAAACTGAAGGTGTCTTAATTAGTAATTAAATTTATTAAACCAAACTCTTTGCTGACGACCCTCAAGGCATCATCACATTAAAATGTTTTAAGCCATATTAAAGCCCCAGTTTAATTACTAAGTAGGCATGCCAGCCTGGAAAGACGGGCCTGGGACCAACCTGTTAATAAATAGGAACAAATGCTGACAGCTCCGCAGCATCAGGCTGCCCTCCTGGTAGAATTCCTGTGGCCGCTTCCATTTCTCTCAGGCCTCAGAGGAAGCGGAGTGATGAGGACTATATTCGTACTTCTTGGGTAAATGCACAAAGGTGACCCTCAGGAAAAATGCTAACTTCCGTTGAGTAGAAAAATAAGGTGGTAATAATAGTGGTCAATTTACATTTGCAAGGAGTCAAAGGAGACTAATCACAGTGCACATTTTTAAGGAACCAAGTTGACTAACAAGTTACTAGTATGAATCCAGCTAACATTCTCACAAGTGTTGGACAACAGTGTCCTACTTTCTAGCTCCTTTGATCCTTTTGGCCAGGTTTGTTCTTTCTCATGGTTTCCTTTTGTCCCTTAACACAGTGATTCTCAAAGAGCAGCTGTGAGGGTCCTCCAGATGGTTAATCCCCAGCAGTTTTCATATTTCTGCGTAGATTAGTGGGCAGCTGCTTAGGCTATGAAGCAATGCTTCACTTGCCATGAAATTTCATGCTCCTTTTCTCGGGCTGCAGCCTCTGCCTGGAGAAAGCCCCTCCCCTCTTCTCTGACAGGCAAGCTTCTACATCATACTTCAAAGACTAGATTTCAATGTCATCTGTCTAGGAGGTTTTTTCCTGACCCCAGGACAATCCAGACTAACCAATCCCTCCTTCCACTATATGCCATTCCATTTAGCAGGTAACCTCTATTGTAGCACTTTTCAGAGCATATCAAAATCATGTTTACCTTTCTATCTTTCAAAGTAGAAAGCTTCCAGTGACTGTCCTATGCAACTCTGTGGCCACAGGGACAGCCTGAGTAGGCCTTTAGTCCACGCTTGTTGAATGCTTGGCATTGCTTCATTGTTTTATGACTCACTACAGAAGAGTGTTTATAGAGTCCCCTCTCTGGTCTAAATTTCTGTCTTAGTTCTTGGGCCTCACCTCCACCTCCATTCATTCCCACCGCAGTGTTCTGAGGGCCCTCTTAAATTGGGATTGACTTAACTTTCCCTCTAGGACTTTCTTTCCATTCATTCTAATGAATTTGATGAGACTTGTGCTATTAGGCCAAGGTTTCCCTAATCTGGTTCTGTGTCTCTATCATCTTGATAGAACCTCCCACTCCACATCTTGACCACATCCAGCTATGACACACCATTCATCAAAGTTCCCTTACACTTCCATCATTTTGGGGCCTTTGCTCAGATTTGACCCTCAGTTATTCACTCATCTAATATAATAAAAGAGAAACATGCAAATTTGACCGTTACCACCAGCCAATCAGAGCAGCTGTATGCAAATTAACCCAGCCACAAACCAAAGGCTTCTGTTGCAACTGCCTGCCTAGGCTGGCTGAGCCTCTGCTCACAGCCACGCCCACCAGCCAATCAGAGCGGCTGTATGCAAATTAACCCAGCCAAGATGGAG
>PVJC01048261.1:0-12604 GCA_004026665.1 Murina feae | reverse complement strand
TTTCCCTTTCCCTTTCCCTTTCCCTTTCCCTCACCTGAGGATATGTTTCTATTGATTTTTAGAGAATATGGAAGAGAAGGGAAAAATAGAAACATCAAAGTGAGAGAAACACTTAGATTGATTGCCTCTTGCATGAGCCCTGACCTGGACCCCAGCCAGGGAGGAGCCTGCATGCCCTTGGTCAGAATTGAACCCAGACCCTGCAGTCAGCAGGCTGAGGCATTATGCACTGAGTCAAACTGGCTAGGGCAGGAGATGACATTTCTTAGCCCTCCAGCAGTAGACCTTCATTTTTTTTCTCTAGGAGTGTGGTGGAAAATCCCTAGATGGCTTTTTGGATTGTTATTACCCAAGTTACTAAGAATATTACCAGTGGCATTACAGGGAGCTTAGCCAATGAGTGATAAGAAAAGGTGTTTCCTCTGTAATTCACTCTGATCGCTGGCTTCACCCCTGCCCCTCCAATCCCAGCTCTACCCCTGCCTAGGCCTGTAAGCTCTGCCTGAGGCTACAGGCCTGGGCAGAAGACCCCCAAACCCCTCCAATCGCTGGCTTCACAGAGCCCAGGCCTCTGTGATCACTGGCTCTGATTCTGCTCCCTGCCATTGCCGGCTCTGCCCTTGCCCCACTGGCAGCCTCGAGCCAAGGCTGGAGGCCTGGGCAGGGGACCTCTAGACCCCTGCTTTGCCAGCTCCACCAGTGCCCAGGCCCCTGTGATCACAGGCTCCACCCCTGCCCCTCCAATTGCTGGCTCTGCGGAACCCAGACCCCTGCGATCTCCGGCCTTGCCCCTGCCCAGGACTGAGGCCTCTAGCCCAGGCCTTGTGCCCGAGTAGGGTGCCCTCATACTCCTCCAATCACCAGCTGTGCCCCTGCCCCCTCTCATCACCGGCTCTGCCCTTGCCCATGCCTGAGGCCTCTGGTGAAGGCCTATGGCCAGGGAAGGGGACCCCCAGCCCCCTCTGATCACCTGTTCCACCCCTCAGACACCCCTGCCTCCCCCGCCACCTGCCTGGGTAACAGGCCTGACCACTTCAGTGGTGGGGCTGAGCCGGACTGGGCACCGCCATCTTGTGTCCATGGGGACGGCCATCTTTGTCATGGAATGATGCCTAATTTGCATATTACTCTTTTATTAGGATGTGGCTATGGGGGCGGCCATCTTGTGGCTGTGGGCACCGCCATCTTGTTGCCATGGGGGCAGCCATATTTGTCATGGAGTGACATTTAATTTGCATATTACTCTTTTATTAGATAGGATTACTGTCAATCTCTCAAAGTCCATCAAGAGGTGTATTTTAAAAATATATTTGGTGTTCCTTTATTGGGTGCATATATGTTTACAAGGGTTATATTTTCTTGTTCAGTCATTCCCTTTGGTATTACATAGTGGCCTTCTTTGTCTCTTGTTATGGCCTTTGTTTTAAAGTCTATTTTGTCAGATAGGAGTATTGCTCCCTAGCTATTTTTTTCTTTTCATTTGCATGGAATATTTTTTCCAACTTTTCACTCTAAGTCTGTGTATATCTTTTGTTTTGTGGTAAGTCATTTATAGACAGCATATATATGGGTCATGTTTTCTTATACATTCAGTCACCCTATGTCTTTTCAATAGAGCATTTAATCCATTTACAATTTAAGATTATTATTTATAGGTATTTATTTATTGCCATTTTGATTTTCTTTATGCCTGTGATCCTCTCTCCTTCTTAAATTAGTCCCTTTAACATTTCTTGCATTGCTGGTTTAGTGGTAATATACTCCTTTAACCTCTTTTTTGTCCAGAAAACTTTATATTTCACCTTCAATTTTAAATAATAGCCTCGCTGGATACAGTAGTCTTGGATTTAGTCCCTTGCTTTTCATTACTTTTAATACTTCATGCTGCTCCCTTCTGGCCTGAAGTGTTTCTATTGAGAAGTCATGTGACATTCTAATGGGAATTCCTTTGTAAGTAATTTTCTGTCTCATTGCCTTTAAGATTATTTCCTTGTCTATAATGTTTACCATTTTAATTCTGTGTCCAGGTTCCATCTCTTTGGGTTCATCTTGATTGGAACTCTCTGTGCCTCCTGAATATGTGTGACTTTTTCCTTCACCAAGTTGGGGAAATTTTCTGTCATTATTTCTTTAAACAGGATCTCTCTTCATTGCTCACATTCTTCCCCTTCTGGTATTCTTATGATGCAGATGTTATTATGTTTCATGTTGTCCTAGAGTTCCCTTAAGCTATCTTCCTTCTTTATAATTCACTTTTCTATTTGCTGCTCTAATTGGCTATTTATTTCTACCTTGTCTTCCAAAATGCTGGTTTGATCCTCTATTTCATCCAACCTACTTTTACTTTCTTCCAGTTTGTTCTTGAAGTCAGATATATTATTCTTTCTTTCTGTTTCTTGTTCATGGTTTCAATTTTCTTTTTCATGCTGTTGTAGTTCCCACTGAGTTCCTTGTAATTTGTACTAAAAACCTTAAGCATCTTTATAACCATTACTTTGAACTCTATTTCTGATAGGGTGCTTGCCTCCATTTCATTTAGTTCTTTATTAAAAGATTCCTTCTTTTCTTTCATTTTGGAGTTGTTTTTTTGTCTCCCCATTTTAGTTGCATTATTGTTTTTGTTTGTTTGTTTGTTTTGTTTTTAAACCTCACCCGAGGGTGTTTTTTTCCATTGACTTTTAGAGTGGAAGGGAGAGGGAGAGACAGACAGAAACACCGATGTGAGAGACACATTGATTGGTTGCCTTCTGCATGCCCCTGACCAAGGCCCATGCCCCCACAGGGCTGGGACTCTGCAACTAAGATATGTACCCTTGACTAGAATTGAACCCAGGATCCTTCAGTCTGCAGGCTGATGCTCTATCCACAGAGCCAAAGTGGCTAGAGCTGAATTATTGGCTTAAAGGTTAAGCTCATCATGGCATGTTAGCTACGGATCCTTTAGGAAAGAGTAAGGTGCAGTACCAGCATACTGGAGAACTCTGCTCCTTGTCTCTCCCTTGGCTCCAATCACCCAATAGTCTTTCAGCTCCATCTTATAAAATCTGATCACTCCAATGGACAATGTAGTGTTCTACCACATACTACCTAAATAATGACAAAAGTTTCAATGATAATTTCCATGTATATAATAATCACATTCACTGATTATCTATTGGAGTTATTCTAAGTTTCTTTAATAATTCACTTAGTCTCAACTACAATGTATGATAGGTAAGTATTATACATCTATCAGGCAAACAGGCTCAGAGCTATAGCAGAAATAGGTACAATATGAATCCAGTTCTGATTTCAAATCTTGGGGATTTTTCAGTATGATACTGAACATTCAGCAATCCATATATTAAATTAGAATGTAAATTTTAATACTTAAAATTTCAGTCATCAGAATATCAGAATAAATACTATTAAGATATATCAGAAAATAATATTTGCAGTCATGTGATTTTGGGTACTGCATAAAGAACCAAGGTTATTACAGTAAGTGATGCTTTTGAAAGCAAATTTCTCAAGTCAGTTGTCTCATTCAGCTCAGTGTATAGAAAGAAGGCCTTTTTGTGAACTTAGTTATGTCATAATGAAATGAACATTTTAACTCATTTTAGCGTTATTTAGGATATTCTGATTCATAGTCTAAAGTAAAATTCGTTTCATTTATTTCCCCCCATCTTTATTGAAGTATGATTAACAAAGCAGATTAATTCTGATGTGAATCTTTTATTACTAAGACTACAGGCCCAGTGCACGAAATTCATGCATGAAGGGGTGTCCCTCAGCCCTACCTGCACCCTCTCCAACGTGGGACCCTTTGGGGCATGTCCAACTGCCATTTTAGGCTGGTTTAGGATTGCCCCCTAACCACTCCCCTTCTGGACTGATTGATGCCTAATGGCTCCCCTGCCTGCCCAGTCGCCCCCAACTGCCTTCCCTGCTGGCCTATTCACCCACAACTGCCCTCTCCTGCCAGACATCTTGCGGTGACCATCTTGTGATGACGTGAGGGTGGCCATCTTATGATGTCACGTGAGGGTGTGATGCCACCTAGGCTTTTATTATATAGGATAATTTGTGATGGAATTTAAATGAGTGGTCTTACTGAGTAATTGAATACTTTCAGATACATATAATGTTGTTTATTTGACCCATGAATTGTATTTTGGCTCTGAATATCAGTGTCCCTCCTTTTTACCCTTTTGGCTGTGTGTGACAGTGCTTTTAAACTTGTTTTCATTGTGCTATCACAACTTAGACTGGTTATGCCCTAAAAATGAAAACACAAGAAACAAAAATATAAGTCAATTAATTGGTCAAGTAGAGGTTTGATTTATCTGTAATTTCTTTTAAATCTAAATATAATCAAGGGAGTCATTTTAAATTCAGTGAAAATATTCTTCAAAATACACTTTGAAGAATACCTTAAGCAATTAAGAATTAAAAACATAAAAACTTTTCCTAGCTTTTTAATAAGTCATGTCATAGAGATGAGATTGCTCGTGAATTGGAATATATCAGCTCACATGTTTGGGAAGATTTAACATATTGCTACCTGGGCATTCCTCTCAAACTTTCTCTAAACTTTAGTTATTTCTCTGCTTTCACAGGATCAAACAGATAAATTGGTTGGATATTTTAAATGCTCCTAACCGTATCTCCTATGTCCAACCCAACTAATATTCCTGAAACTACTTTAGGAAATCAGCTGTTATTCCATGAACATGCCTCACAATCCATTTGTTGGTTCAAGAGTCAGCTCAAGTCCTGTAAGTACTTTCTGGCTCACAATAATTTTTTTTCCATAAACTGTAGTGTGGGGGGTTTTACCATTCTCTGGCAATTAAGTCACATTTTGTCTTACATCTTCTCTTACATTTATTATACCAGTTAACTAAGTGACATTGAGCAAATCTCAATACATCTCTAGTCCTCAATTTATGAATAAAGTGATTTCTGAGGTTCTTGAAATGAATAATGAAGTTATTTGCCACTTTAGCTTCCTGACCAAGTTTCCTAGAATTGTAACGTTTATTTTTTCTTTATCTTTTTTTAATTTTTAAAAATTGATTTTAAAGAGAGAGAGATGGGTGGAGAGAGAGAGACAACATTGATTTGTTGTTCCACTTATTTATGCATTCATTGGTTGTTTCTTGTATGTGCCCTGACTGGAGATCGAACCTGCAACCTTGGGATTTAGAGACAGTGCTCTAAGCAACTGAGCTACCCTGCCAGGGCAATTTCTAGAATTTTAATACCATGTGAGTGAAGACAATGGAACAGTAAAATTGTTAATGTTGACAATAAGCTGTATGGATGAAAATGGTTGCAGTTCTCAGTATCGCCCCCTTATTGCCATTTGGCCTGAGCTGAAAGATTCACAAGATGTGATCTCACCGTCTTCATTACAGATCTCCAACACTATTTAAAGCATCATGACGAAGTTTCCCAAATGGTTGTTAAAACGTACATAAGTGTTATATTTTCCTGTCCTTTTCATTGATCATTTCTTTAATGATGGAATGGGACAAGAGTTGCATAGCAACATTTAAAACATGTGATCACCTACATAAGTCCCTGTAACAGACAAATACCAAGAGAAGGTTTATAATCAGTTTTTAGAGGTCTAAGCCATGAGTTAAGAGTGCCCCAAGTAAGCCAGAAGAACAGATTTCATTTCCAATATGATGAGCCTGTAGTACCAGATATGGGCTCATTAGCCAAATTATTTAATTTATGATTTCTTTGTGCTAGAGAGGTTTGCAGGGATACAAACACACCATTTCCTCCTTAAAATGGCATATGTTCTCTCTCAAGACACAAGCATTATGTCAGATGAGTTCTGCAGCTGTGGCTTTTTTGGCTATCCTGTTTTTCTCATATCTCCCTACTTCTAGGCCTCTTGCAAAGCGAAGTAAAGAGTCTAGAGGAGAAAAGAAAGTATCCAGAATTCTTTAGGAGTGGCTAGGGTTTCAATTCAAATCAAGGCCCAATTTTTCTCTTTTTATTAAGTTACTTAATTTCTTTTGCTAACAAATTAATGTATCAAAATGGAATGAACTACTTGAAGGCAGCTATCCATTTACTGAGATAACAAGTCTCTGTTCAGTTTGCAGGTGGTAGCCGATAGACTTTTGTGTTACAGGTCTAATAGTGTTACAAGTCAAATTTTGTGTTAAGAATTTAGTCATTAGTGGCCAGTGGGTCAAAATACCCCCATGAGGTTGTCAAATAGTTTTTTATGATTTGGGGCCCTTATGAAGAGTAGTCTTATTTTAGGTGATGGAATTTAAGTGTCAACACCATCAATCAGGCAGATCTAAAGTGAAAAAAAAAATGTGTTTTACCATAAAATTGGATATAGTGAGACAGCTTCCAAATATGCACCTTCTGTTCCCTGGTTCTCTTCCAAACTACATATCTATGAAAGTTCAGGTACCAAAGCTAGTGTCTCAGAAGGTTCCAAGTGTTAGTTTTGGTGGAGATAGGAGTCTTTTCCTCTAGATGTGAGAGGATCCTAAGTTTCTGGCTATTTCTTTGTACTAATTGGCATCTAAAAAGTCACCTAATAAAATTATTGACTCTAGTTACTCAGAAAATCACCTGATTTCATTACAAGGAAATTGAACTATGGGAAATCAGGCTGCTCTTCCCAAAGGAAAATGTTAGTTTATAAATATAAATCTTTGTTTTTTAGGTTGTACATATTTTAGAAAAGGCAGTTAACTCATACCTGTTGATAAGATTGGGTATATCACATGAGCCTCATGTAGTATTTGGTCATATGTGCTTGCTAGACATATGTGGAGTCTAGAATCAGTTGTAATAGTCCTAGATGCCTGGACATGCATGTTACTCATAAGGCAAGAGTTGTTGGACCTTGGAGGAGTCCTTAAAGTCAATGAGAATATCATACCAGTGGCTTTCTTTCTAGTCCTTACCAGAGGATGTTTATTGATTTAAAAAAACATATTTTTATTGATTTCAGGGAAAAAGAGATAGAAACAACAGTCCCAGAAAAATTGGTACCCTTGCCACTAGAGTGATAGATTTGAAATCCCCAGAATACTTTTGTGTAGAGCACAGACTGTGTAACTGGACGTGGTGGCTACATTTCCTAAAAGCTTGTATCTCATTGTTTGAGAAACTGAAAAAGGTAAATGAAAGCAACGTTATTCCACCTATTGAGAAACACTTGTCTTATGGGGTTGATAACTAGAAATCTAGTCATCTTCATTGGGTGTATTAAATGTGGAGGTGATGAGTCAGATACTTTTTTACTCTTTTCATTTACATAAAAGGGGTCTTCCATCCCAGGAAAAGTAGTTCTTTTGCAGATCTTCAAAACCTTAACCAGGTTTAAGTTTTAGCTTTAACCTAGTCTTTCTCAGAGACCAGGTTTAAGACATGCTGTATTTAGTGGCTATTTTTCCAGCTGACTTTTCAGACAGGCAAAGAACTTGGGCACTGGGTTCCTATTTTGTCTTCTTAAGGGAAGTAGCTAATATATCTTTTAAATAAAATTAACAAATATTACTATAAAGAAAAAAAAACATGAAGGGAAAAGAGCAACAAAAAAATTTTGTGTGTGAAATATAATGTATTTGAGATAGGCATAAATTGTTAGGCAGCTGTTTTGTTATTGTTTTAAGTACCAATAGGTCTGAATTTATTTTTATTAACAACCTGAATGGAAATTTTGTTAAATTCTTTTTCTTTTAGATTCCTCTACTTTTTTGTTCCTTGCATAAATAAACCGAATAGTTCCTATTCGGTATTCCACAAAAGAAACTCTACCTTAAAAAAATGTAAGACTTTGCCCTAACTGGTTTGGCTCAGTGGATAGAGTGGTGGCCTGCAGACTGAAGGTTTGCAGGTTTGATTCAGGTCAAGGGCATGTACCTTGGTTGCGGGCACATCCCCAGTAGGGGGTGTGCAGGAGGCAGCTGATCAATGATTCTCTCTCATTGATGTTCCTACCTCTCTATCCCTCTCCCTTCCTCTCTGTAAAAAAAATCAAAATATATTTTAAAAAATGTAAGACTTACATTTCATATTAACAAGCCTGAAATACATCTTTTTCTTTCCCAGGTCAACATTCTTTCATTTTTAATTTGTTTTCCTGCCTATAATGGACTTCTTTAAGAGGCTGTACACATAAGAAGTCCTTGAGCAGGTGCTGCTGAAGTCTCAACAGTCTTGTTTTCCACGTGGCAAAAAGAAACCCAACTTGGACTGGCTCCTGTGCTGTCTTTCCACAGATGGGGAATGCCCTCTTTGCGTACTCTGTTACTCTCTTAAAGAGTTATTACTCCTTCTGCCTGGCTGGCATGTCTCAGTGGTTAGAGTGTCGGCCTGTGAACCAAAGGGTCTTGGGTTAGATTCCCGTCAAGTACACACACCTGGGTTGTAGGTTCGCTGCCCTGATTGGGGCACATGCCAGAGATAACCAATTGATCTGACTCTCTCACATGGAAATTTTTACTGCCTTCCTCATCTTTCTCTTCTCTCTCTCTCTCTCTCTCTCTCAAAAAAAATCAATAAAAAAAATCCTCCAATGAGAATTAACAATAAAAAGAAAAGTACTTAAGGGCAAGGCAACATTTTTTTCTTAGCTTAGTCTCCACCATTCCTTCCCCCCAAACTCCACCCAGCCCTGCTCCCTCCTTCCCCAACCCCAAGCAGAGCTCAGGACAAAGATTGGTGAGCAAGTTGTCTGCTTGGAAGTGACCCCATGGGGCAAGAATGAGGATGAGGGGACTTGAACAGGGAAGGAGGGAAAATAAAAACAATGATACACTTTGAAGTTGTTCATTCCTATGGGCGAGTTGCTCAATCTTGATGGGATAGTCTTTTTAAAAAAAAAAATGAAATTAGATTAAATTGAATTGTATCACTTTATTTTTATTGTTGACATTACATGTCCCCACTTTAAACCCCTTTCTCCATCTACCCAGCTGCCTCCCCTCAGATATTTTTTTATTTAAAAAATATATTTTTATTAATTTCAAGAGGAAGGAAGAGAGAGAGAAACATCAATGATGAGAGAGAATCATTGATTGGCTGTCTCCTGCATGCCCCTCAATGGGGATTGAGCCCACAACCCGGGCATGTGCCCTGAGCATCAATCCGTGATCTCTTGGTTCATAGGTCAACGCTCAACCACTGAGCATGCCAGTGTTTCAGAACTGCTTGCCTGGGGAACATAGCAGGGAAGTATTTATGCATTGGTTTCTGCCTCCTTTTAGTTAAGGCTGGCCTTGCAAGCATTAACTCCGAGAGGTGGCACCAGAAGGATTTACAGTGGTGCATACTAGGTGTCCAACAAGATTTTGTGAACATAATAGGTCCCAGCTCAATTCTGAGCACATGGTATGCTCTAGTGACTACTTACTGACTTGAAAATTATGGCTATATTTCTGAAAATAGAAATAGCACAAATAGCACATTATTACTCTTATTTCTCCAACTCTGCTGAACAGACAGACTGTATTTATTTCATGATGTTTAAACACAATATTGTTCTGATTTCTTTTGGTGTCCAATATTCTTCTACAGAATGAACACATCAGTATCTGCAGAGCTTCAATCTAGTAATTATAAAAAGGTAATACCCATCAGAATTTTTCCATGGACATGTTTTCACTTCACAGAATCACTTAAAACTTTTTAAAAAATATTTTTATTTTGAAATAAGTGAGGCCATACAGAAAAGACTTATAAAAATAAAAGAGAGTTCCTGCACCCTTTACCCAGCTTTCTCTCATGTTTATACTAATTTAGCGGACTAATAAGAAACACTGATGCTCTGCTATTGACTTATCTGTAAATCTTAATTAAATTTCAACAATTTTCCACTAATGCTGAAGAAATTCTTCTGTTGGTCCCAGATCTAACCCAGGATCACACATTGCATTTAGTTGCCACGTGTTTGTAGTCTCTCCAGTCTTTCTTGGTTTTTCATGACCTTGACAGTATGAGAGACTACTGGTCAGTTATTTTGTAAAATATCCCTCAGTTTGGATTTGTCTGATGCATTCTCCTTAGAGTGAGTTTATTCATTTTTTTGCAAGAATACTACAGAGGTTACATTATGCCCTCATCAGTGGATCATATCAGGGGTACATGATGTCGACACTGGTCATGCTCACTTTGATCACTTAAGATGTATGTCCTGTTTCTGAATTGTAAGGTGACTTTCCCCCTTTGTAATTAGTATCTTACAGAGAGATACTTTGAGATGACAAATATCTTGTTTCTCATAATAGTTTTATCTACTAATTTTATCATCCTTGGATGACTCTTTGTGTAGCAGTTATTCTACTAGTATATGGTGTCTGTAGAACGGCGATTTTCAGTTTCTACCATTCCTTTCACATTTATTCATTGGAATGCTGATTTATTTTTATCAGTTTGGACTCGTGGGTATAATCAATCGTTATCATTCTGTATATTATTACTCAAAGTGTTTCTACCTTAGCCACTGGGAGCTCCTTCCTATTAGCTCCTATGTCCTTGCGATATGACGTTATCATTTTTTGAGCACTTCCTGACTTTCTGGAACCAGAAGATGTTCTAGGTGCATCTTCTATGTTTTTCTGTCCTAGGCTTGGAAGCTACCCTTTCTCCAAGGAACTTCAATATCACTTATTAGAGAAGGGTGTTTAGAACCCAAAATCTTGGAGTTAGGTGTGCTCATTGCTTCTGGGCACTCTCAGAGGATAGAGCTAGGAAATATATCTATGTATCTCAATCCATGTGCGCACACGTGCACACACACACACATTTTAATCCGTTTTCATTGCCACCCATCTGTACAGATATTAAAGATGATTTATTCGTATTGGCACCTCCAATTCCAGTTCTGTACCACAGGATTCATTTCAGCACCCTGCCCCTCCCTTATTGGCAATGTCTTTCTTCGATAGTGAGAAACCTTTCTCTCATTATTCATACCCTATGAGCTCCCATCTTTCTGAACCTATTAGTTCAGAACCACTGTTTACATCAGACGATTTCAGAATTGCTAACTATACCCCCATGCAAAACAAATTTTCTGAGTAGAGTACAATATTTATGCACAGGTCTTTTTGCCTTTGCTTCTATTTATAGTGGACAGTCAAAATACCTTTTCTTAGGATAGCTCTTGCTTTCCCACTTCCCTCATGTGAGTATTAATCCTCTGTAATACAGTTAAGTTCATTTTTTACTGTTTATTCCATTTGGGGTTCTTCCCCACCTCCTCATTTTTATTTTAATTATTTACTTATTTTGCGGGTATGTGAAACATTACATGGTTTTAAGAATCAGAGTTACTTAAAGTGTACTCAGAGTAGTTTCACTCCCCTCCACTCCCCATCACCACCCTGTTTCTCGTTCCCATTTTTCCTGCCCTGTTCCCACTCTATAGGCAATCGGTCTAATTTGTGGTTTATCTTTTTGGCATTTTTTGTAAAAATGAATATATGTATATGTGTACTTATACATATCCCCTTCTGTCTTATACAAAAAATAGCATGCCATGATGTTTTTTGCCTTTTGCTTTTTAAATTTAATACGACCTAGAAATTATGCCGTGTAAATTCACAGAGATCTTCATTCTTTTTTATCTCCATTGTGTGGATACAGCATACTTTATTCAACCCCTCTCCTACATATGGCATTGAGCATCTGTAATATTGTGTAATTACAAACAGTGCTGCAAAGAATACATTGTACATATTCATTTTGTATTTTTGGAGATTTATCTTCAGAGTAGATTCCTAAAAGTGGGATTGCTGAGGCAAAAGTTAAGTGCATCTATAGATTTTGTTAAGTGTTGTGAAATGTTTTGTTAAGTGTTGTTAAGTGTTGCCAACTCTAGAAGAGTTATATCACTTTTCATGCCCAGATGCAATATACAAGAGTATTTCCCCACAGCCTTGCTAACAGGATGTTATCCTTTCTAATTTTTGCCCATCTGACATTAAAAAATGGCATCTCTTTGTTGTTTTCATTTGCATTTCTCTGAAACTTTTTTCTTCATATTTATAAAAGCTGTTTTATATTTTTGTGAGTGAATTGTCTCCTATCTCCTTTCTCTTTTTCTGCTGGGTTTTTGGTCCTGGCATTCTTTGATTTTCAAGAGCTCTTTACATATTAGGGATATATCTGTTACAAATATTTTCTTGCAGTTTTTCAGTTGTCTTTTGCCTTTGTTTATGGTGCTTTTTGTTTGTTTATTTTGCAGTATGTATTATATTTATTTTTTTGGGTTGGATGATCAATCTTTTCCTTTATTGCCCCTCTATTTTAAGTCTCTGTAGCTATACCAAGATTGAAGAGGAATTTACTCCTATTTTCTTCTAGTTTTTATGTTGTTTTTATTTTCTGCACTTAAAAATCTGATATGTTTAGAATGTATTGTTTTGTATGGCATGCCATACACATCTAAATTTATCTCCGCCCCCCCCCCCAATTGGCTGGCCAGTTATCCTGCATCTTTTATTAAAAAGTCCATTTTGCCCTCGTGCTTTGAGATTCCACTTTGATCAAATACTCAATTGCGTGGAGTCACCTTTAAATATTTATCATTGCTCTTTTTGTACTAAGTCATGGTGTGATTTATCTTATA
>PVJC01048260.1:0-12600 GCA_004026665.1 Murina feae | reverse complement strand
TCATATAATAATAGGGACCCAGGGCACAAATTTGTGCGCCTTGAAAGGAACTGTGGGGGACAAGGCTGTGGTGGGCACAGGGGTGGGTCTAGGCTCATCCTCTGTTCCCCTGCCAGGCCCCTCCTGCCGTGGCCCCGCTGCCACAGCTCCCACATGCTGACAGCGCCAGCCCCGCTCCCACCCATTGATGGTGCAGAGCAATTGGGGCCAGTGCCAGCAGCAGGTGTGAGTGGGGTCGGTGCCTTGAGTGAGTGTGAGTGGTGGCTGCTGTCATGATTGTCCCTTAGGATCAGGGGGCATGGAGAAGCCCTCAGGGGCAATTGGGGCTGGTAGCTGCTGCTCACACCTGCTGATGGCGCTGAGTGATCTGGACCAGTGTTGGGTGCCTGCAGCAAGTACAAGCACCAGGCAGGACCCTGGTGCACAGGAGCAAAGGATTTTCAGTAACCACCAGAGGCTCGCCCTGATGACAGCGACTGGTGCCCTGCTTTCGTCTGGCATCCCTGCTCACCTGCTCCACCATTCTGCTGCAGCCAACACCTCCATGTCCCGCCTCCATGCCCCCTGGTGGTCAGCACACCTCATAGCGACCAGTTGTTTAGCTGTTCCGGTTGTTCTGTCATTCGGTCTATTTTCATATTAGCCTTTTATTATATAGGAGGATGTGGTTGTTTGTGATAGGTCCTTTCTCTTAGCATAATGTTTGAGGTTCATGCATGGTTTAGCATGTATCATTCTTTTCAGGGCTGAATAATGTTCCTTCATATGGGCAGGTCATATTTTGATGGTCTCTTCTTCTCTTGGTGGACATTTGGGTTGTTTCCACCTTTTGGTTATTGAGAATAGTGCTGTTTGTGAGCATTTCGTGTATATGCTTTTGCCTGAACACCTGTTTTCAATTCTTATTGTGTACATACCTAGGAGTGGAATTGATGGCTGATATGATTATTCTTAGGACAGACAAATCTCTAGTGACAGAGAATATATTAGTGGTTGCTTGGGAAATTTGGGGGAGACCAGAGGGTCATAGCTAAAGGGTGCAGGGTTCCTCTTTGTGGTGATGGTTGCCTATATCTGCAAATATACTAAAAGCCATTGAATTCACTTTAAATTGGTGAATTCTGTGGTATGTAAATTATATGTTAATAGGTCTGTTTTTAAAAAAGGAAATAGATAGAATGACCTCATCCTATTTGAAGTTCCTCATAGGGCATTAGTGAACTTGTCAGTACAAATACAAAACCACGAATTCCAGTTCAAAATTATGCATTTATTTGTACACATGTTTGTTGCATGATAGAAATAAACCCTGCATGAGGGCAGGGACCGCACCTATCTGTGTGCTGTGTCTCCCGCTGCTTGCATGGTGTTTGACACATACTGAATACCCAGTAAACATCTGCCAAGTCAGTGAATGAATTGCTATTGTAGTCCAGGGACCTTTATCACATATAGCACATACTTGTTTGACAGAGTAGTCAGGTTCCCTGGGCTTTGGGCTTAGTAACTGTGTTCCTTTGTTCACTTATGTGGCATTTTGAATCATTACCCCTGTTGTGTTTCTGTGCTTCCTGCCAAATTGACCCCTATAAAGCCAGTGACTTTACCGCATGCCAGTGAGGGAGGCTGGGCTGCCAAAGACTGGGCAGTCCACAGGGACCTGGGGATCCCATGGTGGGGACCCAGGACTGTTCTATTGTGTGTGATCTGTTTAACTCATCTCATTCTTTTGTTTACCTGAGATCAATGGTCCAATTATCAAAGGTAATTCTAGAAACTTTTCATTAATTACTATTTATTCTTTAAAATGTAAAATTAGCTTTAAATGATTAGATTTAAAAAATATATATATTATATTGATTTTTTTTACAGAGAGGAAAGCAGAGGGATAGTTAGAAACATCAATGAGAGAGAAACATCGATCAGCTGCCTCCTGTACACCCCCTACTGGGGATGTGCCCGCAACCAAGGTACATGCCCTCCTTAACTGGAATCGAACCTGGGACCCTTCAGTCTTCAGGCTTATGCTCTATCCACTGAGCCAAACCGGTTAGGGCTAAATGATTAGTTTTTTAAAGGGTTTGCTACATTTTCAAGTAAAATTTTTTTGAATAATTTTCTGTTCTCCTGGAGACATATAGTTACAATTTGATGAAAAAGTCATTAGTGAAATAGGATAGACGAGTGATACACTTTATTTCTATGTGTATCTATGAATATATATGTACATATTTATCTCTATATCAACATATATTATACTTTTCTTTAGTTTTTTTAAAGTTTACTGAATTTTTAGGTAAAATATTACCTTGGATTATTTTTTCCTAGAGAGATATTGCAGTAACTTAATTAGAAGTAATAAAAAATTACATTTAAAACACAGAAACTTGATTTATTAAAAACAATGTAGTAGATTTTTTCTTTTTATAGCAATAGGGTAAATAGAAGGTAAATAAGTGACCAAGTTTGGAATAGGTTCCTGGAGCAGGTGGATTCAAGCAGAATTTTAAGAAATTAAGAGAGATGAATTGGCAAAATATTTGTGTGTAATCTTACCACTGAATGATTTAGTTTTGTCTATTAAGAATACCTTGATGGCAGTTTAGGTTTCTACAAATATTTTGTAGTTATTACTGATTCTCACACATCATCCACACCTCCCCAGGACAAGAGACCTGAAACTAAAGGAAAGAAAGGAGCTTTCATTGAGTGCACAGTGTGCAGTCACTTAGCTGGATCTCACTGAGTCCTTGTAGCAAACTCACCTCCCGTGCTTTCAACAGGACTCAGATGCAGATGTCATACGCTCAGTTCAAACTGGACTTAGCAAAAGAAGGGCCGTGTTATTGGTTCATGTATCTACAAAGTTTAAGAGTTGACTTGAGTTTCAGGCATAGCTGGATCCAGGAACTCAAGGAATATCCCTGGGCTCAGCTCCCCAGCTCTCCCACTCACCAGCCTCCCTTTCCTCACCTAGAAAGTGGGCATCATAAAAGATGGGGAGGATTGGCTGAAATGACCCATGTGAAAAGGCTCAGCTTAAAGCTGGTAGCACAATAGTACCTCAGTAGATATTCCTGTTATCTACAGCCATTGGCTCAGGGAGAGTCCATGACTAGTCTGAGTTCATACAATCAGGTAGTTGGCCAAGCAGGTCCTTGAAGCCAGGTCCTCTAGCTCTTGTCTCATTTAGGAGAAAAGAGAGTTAATAGGCCTCATGAAGCTCCTTAAAGCATACTCAGACCCAAAAGAAGGTGCCAGTTTTCCCCAGGAACGTGAGCTTATTTGTCGAGAGTTTTCCCCAGGAAACACTTGGGCAGGAATACGTAGGATGTGAGAACAGAAAGCCTCATGTCAGTGGTACACTTTAGAGTTTAAACGCAGAGCCACTCTGTCCTAGGCTGTGACCCTGCTGGCTGTGGTGAGAATTCAGTTTTGCATGAGGAATTCATTCTCTAAAGCTCTAGGTTTACTTTTGTCTGAGATGTTTGGATGCAAGATAATAATCAGGCTGCAAGCTCTATATTGCCATTTATACTCCTATTTCCAACTTCATGCCTTGTGGGGAATACATTGAGAAGATCATTTTTTAGATATTGAAGTTTGTGTTGTACAATTTCAAGGCATTCATGTGTGTATAGGTATGTGTGTTTGTATGTACCTACTTTTATTGGGCCGTTCATGAAGTCAGCAGATTATGAATTAGATTTAGAAATGGACTCTTTCCAAAGAATATGAATCTTTCCTCCTTGCCAGGTAGGGCTGCGACTGAGGATTTTGGATGCTACTCCCAACAACCTGCTCTGTGGCTGGGACTATAGGTCTAGGATTCGGGGTGCCGAGGGTGACTGGTTCTCTTTTCCCATGTTCCTGGGCTTGAGGGGCTGACAGGATGAGCACAGGGTGACAGCCTCTGAGGCAGAGCCAGCCACTGAATATTCAGGCCACGTTTCATTCTCTTGTTCAGCCATCACACATCGGTGTTGGCGGCTGCCTGGGACTCTCCCACTGCTGTTTGGAGTCAGGCGCGGGTGTTGAAGGGAACAGTAAGGGGCGGTGGCCGGGCAGAGGTGAGCAGTACCTTCGTGCAGGTCACTTGCAGAAATATAGCATCTCTCTCTGCATGGTGTCAGGCATGGGACACGGCATCTTGACATGTCACCAACGTTGTCACCTTGTTGCCTCTCTGTTGGGAGCAGAGGGTAAAAATACATTAGGAATTTACCACCGCCAGAAAAATAAAAGTAGAAATGTCCCCACTCCCCCCAGCAGATATTTGGAGAAATGGTAGCTGACATTCCTAGATGCTTCTATGGGCACTGGCAACACCTGTCATTTCTAACTTTCTTAGCATCTCTCAAATATCTCTTGTTTCTTCCCTGTGGCCTTGCCTGGGGTCAAGCCCCATCCTTTTATGCCTGCCCAGACACCTGTCAAGTGCCTTCCAGGTGGGGTCCTGCATCCTCTCTCCTCATCCCCGATCTTAGCCGATGGCCACAGGGCTGTCTGTAAGCTTCTACGACTAGCTATGCCACCCTGGCGCTCATACCTTCCCTGGCTCTCCATGACTCATCTTTAGCCTGCACAAAAGTGTCTTCACGATGGATTGGCTCCTGCCATCAAGGGCTCCTGGACTACCTGCCCTCCCACTGCTGGTCCAGCCTCTGTGTGTGCTTTGGCTTCCCCAGGCAGGGCCCATTCTCTCAGGCTACCCCTTCCCACTTTCTTACCCTTGTCTGGCCCCATCGCATCTGCCTAGCTGATTCCCATGAGTTCTTTTCCTCCTGGGAGTGCATTCTCAGGTCTCCTCCTCTGATTCTGGCTGAGCCCAGGACCTGCCTCTGAATTCCCAGATTCTCTTCCATGTTGCTTTTTGCTAACAATTCACACTGGTGATTTTTTTTAAAATTTTGTTTTATTGCTTAAAGTATTACAAAGAGTGTTAGATAAGTCTCCATTTTTTTCCCTTTGACCTTCCCCCCCTCCTCCCCTACCCTCCAGTGTCTTGTGTCCTTTGATTATGCTTATATGCATGCATACAAGTCCTTCAGTTGATCGCTTAACTCCTCCCTAACCTCCCCAGCCTTCCAGCTGTAGTTTGACAGTCTGTTCAATGCTATTCTGTCTCTGTATCTATTTATGTTCATCAGTTTATAATGGTCTTTATTATCCATAAATAAGTGAGATCATGTGGTATTTTTCTTTCATTGACTGGCTTATTTCACTTAGCATAATGCTCTCCAGTTCCATCCATGCTGCTGCAAATGGTAATAAGGATATTTTTTTAATAGCAGTGTAGTATTCCATTGTTCCAGTGTAGTATTCCATTCCAGTGTAGTATTCCAGTGTAGTATTCCACAGTTTTCTAATCTATTCATCTGCTGATGGGCACTTAGGCTGTTTCCAAATCTTAGCTATGGTAAATTGTGCCGCTATGAACATAGGGGTGCATATATCCTTTCTGATTGGTGTTTCTGGTTTCTTGGGAATATATTCCCAGAAGTGGGATCACAGGGTCAAATGAGAGTTCCATTTTTAATTTTTTGAGGAAATTCCATACTGTTTCCATGGTGGCTGCACCAGTCTGCATTCCACCAGCAGTGCACGAATGTTCCTTTTTCTCCACATCCTCTCCAACACTTGTTGTTTGTTGATTTGTTGATGATAGCCATTCTGACAGGTGTGAGATGATACCCCATTGTTGTTTTGATTTGAATCTCTCTCACACTGGTGATTACTTGTTTGTTTTGCTCACTACACACAGTGAGTTCATTGCAGGAAGGGGGCAGTGCCTTAAATTTATCTTTGAACCCTTGAGACAGGAAAAGTATGTTATGGTTCTAATTCCATTTACATCTGTGTGGTTTGGGTAATTTGGTTACCTGTTCTTAGCAGTCCTGCAGTAGAGACAGAACAGCCACTATTTTATGGAGTTACTGTGGTATTAATTCTTATAGAATTGTACCTGGCACAGAATAAGTGAACTAAGTAAATGTTAGATAATGCCATCATCATCAACATCATTATCATTATCATCATCATCACCATCATCACCATTATTGCTAGTTTCTGGACGATGCTAGATACTTAATAAGCTCTTATTGAATAGAAAGGCTAAATGGACGAGTGAAATGAATCGTTTTGTTGAGTTCCAGCTTTATCTGAAATGGAGTTAATAAACCTTAATTTTTCTCTTAAAGTTCTCTTCTGAACTTTATTTTCCCTTCTCTCCAAAGTGACAGATTCTTAGATGTTAGCAAAAACACTTCAATTGCTTAAGCTACCCAAGAATGCTTGGAAGAGAGCCATTTTGCCCAAGAAGCTCATAGCTAACGTCAGGATTCACCTCCCTGCTGGTTGAGTGACACTTTATTTTCCTTCCTAAAAGAACTAAATGGCCTATATTTCTTTTTTAAATTAAAGCAAATGAAAATGAATTTCTACAACTCCCTTGGAGATGCCTGGAGACACACTGGGACCTCAAATAAAAAAGTTGGGAATTACTGAGCTTCAGAAAAGCACTGTGGGTTCCCAAGAAGGATGAGACATGGGAAGCATCCAGGGTGGAGGAGGAAGGGCAGAAAAAATAAAGAAAAACAGCTCGATGGTGAGGCACCAATAGGGGTGAGAAGGGAGCAGAGTGGGGAGGGAGCGCCATGTTGAAAAGAAACTATTGAGTGACTGATCTTTAATTTCGATGAAAAAGAGCTAAGCCAGTTTGAGCCATGCTGAATAATTGCCAGAGAATTGTTCCTGGCCACCCTATAAATGATTCCTTGCTATGCAAAAATATTGAAAGCAGAAGGGAAATGATTGTTTTGAGCTTGATTGATTTCTCAGCTCTCTGACTTTGCTAACGAGATTTGAACCCATTATCTTTGTCTCACTGTGAGCCTTCGTCAATAGCAGAATTTGTATCTCCGGAGAGATTGTCTACTGAGTTCATTTCGGTTTAACAAGTGTTTATCGAAGTCCTGAGGTGTGTCTCAGGGTGGGAGTGGATCCATGCAGCATGCCGACATTGTGAGAACTGGTTCCTTGGGCCTGAGGGGATTCCTAGAGAAATGAGGGGGAATCATTAGAGAATCGGGCCTGAGCCATTCTATCCCAGGGAGCAATAGCCTTTTTAGACCTTCTGGTGGGATGGGAGAAGCAGGTCAACTGGTCTGGGCCCCTGAGTGCTCCTCCCTGTGTTCCTACTACACCAGCCCTCTTTGTTGCGAACTATAGTATAACTAACACACATCACGTGACCCTGTTGGGTCTGCATTGCACCTGGCTTTCTTTTCACCTGGAATAAACTCCAAGCTCATGAGCATGGCCCAAGAGACCCAGTGTGACTTGGCTCGTACCAGCCTCAGATTCCTGCTCTCTGCCACTCCTGGGCCTTGCATGTACTTTCCCTCTCTTTGGAATACCCACTGTGGTATACCCCCTGTGGGGCTCCCGAGTCCCAGGGTTTAGCTTAGATGACACCTCTTAGCCACAGAATCTAGATTTGCCTCCTCTGCCCCCTGACCCCGTACTTTCTCTGTCATCTGCAGTGGCTACTTGCGATTACTATTTGTTTTCTAACTCGTATCTTCTCTCATGTGGTTGTGAGCTCAAGAGGGCAGGACCTTCCTTTGTCTTTACCTGCCATATAGTAGGTGCTCAATACACTGTGCCTGACCTGGCTACAGGGTATTACAAATAGCACTAATGAAATAAGAAAAAGGAGGGAATTTTAGGGACAAGAGGTATTATGGAAGAAATGCTACCTCAGGAGACCTGGACCAAATCCTCTGGCCCCTTGGGACCTGGGTTGCCTTGTGTTCAAAAGAAATTATGCTCAAGGATCCTCCCTGCTGGCTCTCAAAATTCATGAAGTGTAAAAGCTCTGAGACAGAACAGTTTATTGATTGACAGCTCTTTGGCCCAAGCCTGCCCCAGAAATGTTCTCATGAAGAGGCATTGCTCACGGCCTGCCTGTCTCACGTTGATGTCTTCAGGCTTAATTTGAGGCTGTTACCCCTTAAGTAGTCACACACCAGACACCAAATAACCTTGGAACGCGTGCTGGGATAGGAGAATGGAATAGCAAGTTGATTTTAGATAAACGCCCAAGGCCCTGCACCACAGTTGTTTGCTTCCTTGTTTTAACAAGTTAAGTGCATTCAGTATGAGATTTAAAAATGTGCTCAACAGTGTTTTATTGAGTTGTCTACTCTGGCTTG
Source organism: Murina feae (assembly GCA_004026665.1). Classification (NCBI taxonomy): domain Eukaryota; kingdom Metazoa; phylum Chordata; class Mammalia; order Chiroptera; family Vespertilionidae; genus Murina; species Murina feae. The sequence goes on along the minus strand of PVJC01048260.1, from coordinate 4,384 downwards.
GAAGCAGTGGGAGGTACTGGTGGAAAAGGCTCTCTGCCACTTGGAGCGATTGTTCAGAACAACCCACCAAGCTTTTGACACTCCTTGATGCATTTAACTCTCCTGCCAACTTGCTGGGGGCGGTGCCTTAACATTGGAGGTTTGCAGGCGGCCAAGTGGGTTTAGAGAAGTGCCTCCATTGCAAGGCCACACGCCTGTGATCCCAGTGCCGACACTCTTGCTAGATGGGGGTCTGCTCCTGAGGAACTGAGCGATGGATGGATGGATGGTAGTAGGAACAACTTTCGAGAGAGAAATGGCAGCTGTGCGGCCCGCTCTGCAGTGATGACCACAGCCATCCCAGGCCAGTCTCCGTGATAGGCCCTGCCTACAGGGACCACCCTGCCCCTGAAGTCTGCAGGTGGTCACCCTGACTTGCTGCCCTTCAGGCAGCCCTGCCTTCTCCTACCCCTGCCTACCTGTGCTAGGATCCCTGTACGGATTTACTTTCTGGTCTCCTGCCAGGACCAAAGGCCCTGCTGGGCTCCAGATTCTGTTTCTGCCTAGGCCTGTCACACTCTGGTTCTGGGGACTGGGCTCCTGCTGCTCTCTGGGATCCTGCTTCCACCCCCCATGGACCACCCCTGCCACAGTGGTGCCATCTCTTAGACATTCCTGTTGGCTATCCATTGCAAAGGCCCCTAGGATCCCCTCAACCCAGCATCAAACGAGGCTAGACTTGTGCACATGAGCCATTCTCAGGAGAAATTAGGGGAGGAAACAGGAGAGCAGATTCGCTGGCCCTGAAATTTGAGAAGCCCTGAGCCTGACACATCTTACTCTCTTCCCAGACCTGTGACTTGAAAGCACTTTATAAAAAGCATTTTATAACATTCTTTGTGTTATTTGGGCCACTAACTCACTGGGTGACCCTGGGAAGGTCATGTTCCTGCCCTGGCCCAAGTTCACCCATTTGTTAAGTGGGAAAGCTGAACTGGATAATTTCCCAAGTCAGCGGTCTATTCTTTGGCTGCCTTTGAACTTTGGCACATTCTCATATGAAGGGACCTAGTGGTTAGTGTCACGAACTTTTGAAGCCAGGAGACCGATGGGGTTGGCTGTGTGCAAGCACTATGGCCTTGGGTGAGCCAGCTAAGCTTGCTGAACCCCCATTTCTCCATATGTAGGGTAGGGTCAACCCTAGACCCTCTCTCAGAGGTTATCTGTGAGGATTGGCTAGGATAATTCAGGCAACGTACTTAGCCTATGCCTGGGACACAGTAAAATCTGATTAAGTATTAGCTGTTACATGTTCCTTCTCTTTCCTTCTTGCCCTAATGCCTGACCATCATCTCTTTTCTTTCTCTTACCCTTTGCTCTTCCATCTTGAGTCTTGTGGATTGAAAGTAATCAACTCATCAAACAGGCTCTCCCATTGCCTCCCGAGGGTTGAAGGAAGGCGTCCATTGCTGGCCTCTGGGGCATCTGCCGGACAATGTGCACTTGCCACCCTGGACGTGCTCAGGTGCCTGGCAGCTGGCAGACCGGGCTTTGGCTGGAGAAGACTCACCTGTCATTAGGACCAGAGAAATAGGGGTTTATCACATCCCGCACCTATAGAATAATGTGATTCCATGGGAACAAGGGCCACTGCCCAGTCGGCATGGCCTCAGAGTACTTGACATTGGTGTTGTATTCATTTGCTAAAGCACCATACTGAATAACATAAGTTTGTTGTCTTGCAATTCTGGAGTCTAGAGGTCCATTTTAGAGATATTGGCAGAGCCATGGTCCTCTGCAGGCCCCAGGCGAGGGTCTGTGCCATGCTGTCTCCTAGCATGCTGTGGTTGGCTGGCACTCGTTGGCATTCCTTGGCTTAGAGAAGCATCACCTGATCTCTGCTTTCTTGTTCACGTGGTATCCTTCCGATGCATGTAGGTGTCTCTGACTAGGTTCCCCTTTTATATGGCTACCAGTCGTATTGGCTTAGGTCCCACTCTCATGACCTTATTTTACTTTGATTTCACGGAAAAGGCCTTACATCTCCAAATAAGTCCATGTTCTAAAGTACTAGAGGTTAGGACTTCAACATATTTCTTTTGGGTGACACATTCAATCCATAACAGTGATCGATGGTTCCACATATGAGTAGTAACATCACTGGGGTAGAGGCAAAATAGGGGGAGAGAACAGCAAAGACTAGACATAAAGCTCCCCATTTAGATGAAGTGGCAGGTTACAGCTCAAATCAGAAGGAGGAAGGAGAGGCTTGGACACTGGGTTATGTGAGATATTGGAGGTCTGGAAGGCTGGAAGGGAGTCTGGGAGGGGTGGACAGATGGGAGAGCTGATGAATAGGTGAGTGGAAGAATGCCCATCCCACTGCCTTGGCCATTCTTGGACTTGATGGGAAGACAGGCAGATTTAGTTCTCTGTTCTGAGGTGGTCAGGGGTTATAGAACTGCCGCGTGTGAAAGATTCTAAGATCACCAAGTAGGGTTCTCCCTGTGGCTGCGATTTGTGGGCATAGAGCACTATTACACAAACGAGGCTGCTTTCTCTTTCCCTCCCGCAGCCCAGGGCCTGCCGTATCTGGGACCCATTCTTCATTTCCAGGGCAAAGCTGACTGTTGGTTCTGGGCAGGACAGGTTTGGCTTTAGGAAATGATATGTGGTATCTAAGTGTGCTGCCTGGTTAGTAAATTATCCCGCCGATCGCTAGACGATGAAACATTTTAAACCACAACCTGCGGGCTTGTGCCTCTGCATTCCGAGTTCTCAGGGAGTTGACCTTGAATGAGCAGACAGCATGCCCACTCTGTGTCAGGGCTGTGGCTGCCCATGGGTCTTGAGCAATGACTCTACCTAGGGAGTAGAAGCGAGGAAACCAGCCCTTAATGAGCCACTAATGTGGGCCTTTAACATGTTTTGTTCCACTTACTCCTTACCACAGTCCTATGGGGCAACTATTACACAAATAAGGAAAATGAGATGAGGGAGGTTAAAGGACTTGCTGGAAGTAAGACTTAGAATAACAGACCTAGAATTTGAACTTAGGCATGATTGACTGAAAAAAAAAAATCTGTTCTCCAGGGATTGACAAATATTTGGACCAGGGCTTGGCAATCCTTTTTCATACAGGGCCAGGTGATAAATATTTTTGGCTTCTCTTTCAGTCAGCATGAAAACAGCCATTGATAATACATAAGCACATAAGCCGAGCTATGTTCCAGTAACACTTGGTTTATAAAAACGGCCGGCCAGTAGGCCAGACTTAGCCTGTGGGCCACCGGTTGCTGAGTCTTGCTCTGGTGTAGCTGCCATGACATCGCTGTGGCATGTTACTGCCATCCCTCTGGGGCGACCGGGCTCTTTTAGTTGCTTTCCCACAACTGGATGTTGCTGCCTTTGGGGAAACAGGGGAGACTTGTTCCTATGGTCTGAACAAGAGGTTTGTGGGATAGGTGGTACTAAATAAGAAAGATGGATTAAATTAGCATAATTTTCTGCTCTCTGGTCACCTTCATATGTTTGGAAAAGTCTATTCTAATGTGAATCATAGCAACATTTAAGAACATTCTACTTTAAAAGAAAACTTGTGTTCTCTGAATTAATATCACACAGGCAACACATAAGGAGACAGTACAGCAAGCATGTCAAACTCACAGCCGGTGGGCCACATCCCTCTTTCCTGCAACCCCACCCCACCCCCGGGGCTGCGAGTTTGACATGCTTACTGTACAGCATAGGGTGTCAGAACAGAGCTTCGTCCTTAGAAAGATCTGGGTTCAAATCCTAGGTTAGCAACTCACTCCCAGCCACATGGCCCTGAGCAGGTCATTTAGGTTCTGAGCATGGTATGTGCTTTATAATCCAGTGGCTGGCATACTGTGAGCAGCCAAGAAGTGCTAGTGATGGCTATTTTGTGTATTGTAAAAAGAAACCTGTTGTTTCCTAAGTGTGTATTGTGGAAAATCCTCTCTCCTTCCTCCTCAGCTCTGTTCTCTGATGGTAATCACCATTGGCCATTTGGGATGTTTCCCTCGGGCATGTTCTTCATTGATTCGCATCCTTCATCGTTCTGCATCATGCCGAGCAGCCGGGGACACCCGTGCTCCCTTCCCGGCCCTGTTTATCACAGTCTTTTTGGTCTTTTTATCACACAGATGAAACACTGTTTGTTATTAGTGAGGTAGGAAATGGTTTTAAACGTCTCCTTACTCCCACGTTTCCCCTTCCTGTGCCTCAGCTCCTTAGACCCTTCGCACGTTTTCTTTCAGGTGGTCTTCTTTTTCGTTTGAAACCGATCCATGGATATCAGAAACAGTAGTTCTTTATCGTACAGGCAACATTACGTGTTTCTCAGGCCATTTTCTTTTTACTTGAGGTTGTTTGTGTTTTTTTT
>PVJC01048259.1:0-12614 GCA_004026665.1 Murina feae | reverse complement strand
TTGGAGCTGAGCTGAGGGGCGCAGCTTCACTTTCCCTCCTGCCGCAATGGAAAGGGCTGTTTACTCAGGTCCGGGAGTGGCGGCCGCCATGTTGGCTGGGCTAATTTGCATACAGCCGCTCTGATTGGCTGGTGGGCGTGGCTTACCCTGTCTTGGAGAAACGGTTAATTTTAATATTTCGCTTTTATTAGTTTAGATATCAAAATTCATAATGTTCTACAGAAAGTAATATGCTTTCTAAGTATTTTTAGTAACGTGGGCCCATGTTCTCCATATACCAAAAAAGGAAGGTATAAAACTACATTGCATGAGCTCACTTGTGTTCATCTGCACACTACACACAAATGTGCGAGAAGAAAATTAAACATCTCTTACAATGTGCCCGGCACTGCTGAAAACACTTCAGGTATTAAAAGTGCTTAGTCTTCATAACGCCGAGCTAGGTACTATCCCCCTAGGGTAACCCGCTCAAGGTCATATAACTGGTATGTAGTGGATCAGAATTCAAACCCAGCCACCAAAATGTCAGCCGTAGTTACTCCTAGGTAATAGAATTAGAAATAAATGTTACATTATATATTATTTTAATAGACTTCTCTATATTTACCAAACTTTCCTGAGATCACCCAAAATAGTCAAAATGAAAAGTCAAGATAGACAAATCGCTTCCTTTTTGGACGGCTGCAAGGTAAGGCCACAGGACGCGTGAACAATCACTACAGGCACCTGGTTCCCTTAGGGAGCCCGCAGTGAGCACGCTGAGAACAAAGCGTCCTGCTCGAAGGACCTCTCTGGGATCCCACTGTTTCCTGCGCCCACACCCTCACCCACACACCACAGCAGGCCTTCTAAAGCCCACCCTATTGACATTGGGGGTAATTCTTTGTGGGGGCTGTCCTGTTGACTGCAGAATGTTTATTAGGAGTATCTTTGGCCTCTACCAACCAGTAGCACCACCACCATCACCTTCCTCCTGGGCAGTTGTGACAACCAAAAACGTCTCCAGACACTGCCAAACGTTTGCCTGGGGAACGAAGTCAGCCCCACTTAAGAGCCACTGCACCACAGGGGTATATGTAAAGGTCTTGTATTTGAGTTCACAAAACAACCAAGTACACAAAGTAGTAAGGGTTTTAAGGGCTTGATAATTCAGCACGGGCCAGTATTCTAAGACAGACGTCAAAAAAAATGAATGAGCTCCTAGGCTGCAGTAACACTAGTCCATGTGCAGAAGAGGGAGGGGGCAGGTTCTATTCTTGGAGATCAGCTAGAATTGTGGGTGCCATTCTAGTTACTGCATTTTAAGAGACATGTTCTGATAAAATGATGTGGTTTTAAAATGGGTAAGAAGAAGAACACACACAATTACTAATGTTTAGGCTAAAGAAGGCGCGTCTAGAATCTAGACTCTGATCAGTAAGTGGCTTTTAATTATGACTGCGCGTGAGAATCACCTGTGGACCTTTTCAAACATCGTCAGTAACCAGGCCGCACTGCCCGATATCCTGGTGTTGCTGATCTAGCGAGAGCCCAGGCACTGTATTTTTTCCAAAGTTCCCCGGGTGATTCTATTGGGCCACCAGGGCTGACAACCACTGTGCCCGGAACAGCTGAGGCTGCTGCACCTGCGATGCAGGTAAACTGAGACAGCCAAGATGGCGTATAAACGCCCTTCCATCACCAAGACCCTACAGTTCTAAAAACAAAATAAAAAAACAAAACAACTTGTTTTGGGGCAGAGATAAATGGCTTAAATTAGTTGGTTCTTCAATGTTTTAATTTTAGAACACTACTAATTAGTTATGTAATTTAGGCTGTATTTAGGAAGATATAACTGGATATAGCTCAGAGAGATGCTGTTGTTTGTACTGCCTAATCCAATTAGAGGTTCTTTTCACCCTACAGCCAATGATGTTTTTAAGGACAGCATCAAAGTTAAAATGTCTCTCTTGTTTTGAAATTGAGTCCAATTTATGTGGATCCATCTTAAAACAACATAACAAATCTGAAGGCGGCCCATGATGCATTGCAAAACCCCATAAATAGCTCCCTAATTAATCTCTGCTAAACAGACGGAACTAACCGAAACATTAGACTCGGAGGATACCAGCTAATTTACCCCCAAGGACCTGGAGGTTCCAGCGCCACAAGTACCACAACCTCAGCAATGCCCACCTAGCAAGATGCTCTCAGGCTACTCAATGTTGTAATCAGGCCAGAATGGAAGGACAGAAGAGTGAAGACTGTCAACCACGTCTTATGTTACTAAAACTTTATCATATTTCACCATAGAGTACTCGATAAATGTTAGTAAAAGAATATGCTGATACCTGCCAGCCTGTCACACACACAAGGAAACACCATCCACTGCAGGGATAAAACCTATCACATACCCAAATGCACAATCCTAAGGGGGAGACACCCAGTCCACCTCACGCACCCGTGGGAAGAATTTGTCAGCCTCACGGAGCCCCCAGGAGAGGAATGACCGTTGCACCTCACACTGTCCAAGAATAAAGACCTTGGAAGTGAAAGCAAGCATTCTGGCCTCGCACCTCACGGGCCCTGACTTCTACCCTTGTATCCTACACTCCTGTCATCCTAAACAACTTGTCCGTCTCTGGTGTCTTCACATTCATTACTCCTCAGCCTGGAAAGTTCTCTTGGCACATTCCTACTGATCCTGCATAACCAGTCTGTATGTGACCTCCGCTGAGTGAGAATTTCTCAATGAATGAAGCCTCCCTGACCCCTTCAGGGAGTGTTAGCCGCTTCCTTCTCAATAGTGCCGCGATAATCAATCACTATTAAGAACACATCCAACTTTATCTTAGTTATTTACACAATCCATTCTCATAGTGCGGCCCAGTTTATGGGTGTGGGGGAAAGTACCTCCGAGACCCTGTCAGGGTATCGGTGAGTTCAAAACCAAGATGGTATTTATCTTTTTCACTCTCAGTCTCTCACAAGCGTACAGTGGGGTCTTCCAGAGGCTGTCCTGATAAGTGAGCTATCACTCTGACGGCTAGTGGAATGTTTGCGTACTCTTGGTTTAAAACTTTCTTTTACATTCTAACATAGTAAATATTGCTAGCTGTAACCCACATAGGCAAAAGCTCTTTGGAGTCCCGGTAATTTTAAGAGTGTCAAGGGGTCCCAAGGCCAAAATGTTTGAGACCCGCTATTATGTTTCTCTCTAACCAGGCTATGAACTCCTGAAGTATCTCAGTCATCAATGTGTTCCTTGCGCCTTGCTTGACCGATGTCTGCTGAACTAACTGAAGTAAGCTGTCTTTGGTGGTTGGTGGTGAGGGGGAGACAGCACCCTCAAAGTGTCCCATAGCATCAGGAAACTCCTTCAAGATTTTACAACTCCTTCTCAGCAACCTTCTGTTGAGTGTTTCCGTTTCCTCGGCACCCTAACATTGACAATACCACGCCCAGTAGAGTGAACACAAGCAATCCAACCGTCTGCAAGGAGTAGCCCCACCACAACCCCCCTGTATTCAACTGGTACTTGGGCGTATACAGCAGTGCCTTTTGCTTGTGAGTCTGATTAAAATAATTAAGGCCCTGAACTGTTTAAAAAAAACAACAACAACAACTTTATATCTGACCAAAATCAAGGTACTAAGCGAAAAGCAAGACCAAGCAAAGCAAGTCTTCAGCTGTAGCGACTCCACTAAGGAAATGCCCTTTGAGAGGCCCTGCTGAGGGTCCAGCTGGCCTCCCGCTCTGCTGCTATTACTCATGCATCCATTCACCAAAAATGCACTGCATGCCTCTGTGTACTGGGCACTGTGCGAGGTGGTGGTGAAGACAATGTAATCAAACTAAACCCAATTAGCCTAAAGCACCGAGAACACAAGGAAACACGGGAAAGGGCAATCTGAGCCAGTCCATAACAGTATCCGTTATCACGGTCCTCCTCCCCTCTCCCCTGCCTACCCTCCTCCTCCTCCCACCCGTACTCCTGCTTCCACGCCCCCTTTCCTGAAGCCCTTTGTCCTTCCTTTGTCCCCTATGTACCCCGGGTCCCCTGAAAAGGCTGGGCCGAGACTCCAGTCCGATCCCCGAGGAAGCTTTGCTGGCAGAAAAGGAACGGAACCCCTACGGGCCCTCGCAGAACTAACTGTCCAAAGAGGGAGGTCAGGACGCCAAGTGCTACGCCTAGTGGCCACGCCCCCATTCGTCCGCCCGTCCGTCCGTCCGCCCGCCCGCTCTCCGCGCGGCCCCGCTCTCCAGGGGACTGCTCGCTCCCATCCCTGCAGGAAGCAGCTCACACGTCTCCTTTCGGAGGCCTCCCCGGACACCGGCCTAGAGGAGACCTGCCCCGGTAGTCTCCCCGGACCGCCTGCCGGCCTTGGCCACGAGCAGGGGGCTGGGGACTACCGGGGGCCTCCGGGGAGGGGCCTCGCCGCCTCGCCCCGCCGGACCCCCTGCACCAGGGAGCGGCTGGCTCGCGGCCGGCGCTCGGGCCGCCCGAACGAGTGGGTGGACGAGAGCGGGCGACGGTCGCCAAGCCCGGTGCGTCCCCCGGCGCCGCCTCCCGCGCTCCCGGGCCCGCCTCACCCGTCCCCCGGCACCTCCCGCAGCTTCAGCCCCAGGGCCTGCAGCTGGTTGGCGAAGCTCACGAACTCCTCCTCGCCGCCGCCGGACTCGGGCCGGTTCCGCCGCTCCTTGGCCAGGGCCCGGCGCGCCGCCCGCTCGTCCCGCTTGCGCTCGGCCTCGGCTTTCCGGCCGCCGCTGCCCGGCCGGCTCTTGGCCGCCTGCTTTCGGGACATGGCCTCGGCCCCGCGGCCCGCAGCGGCGGGAGGAGCAGCCGCAGGACCGCGGGGCGGCAGCGCCGGTGCACGGAGAGGGACGCGGAGCGGACGACGCGGCCACCGCGTCTGCGCCGACGCCCGGCATCCAGGTCACGTGGCGGGACCCCGCCCCCTCCGCGCAGGTGGAGGGTCGGCGCCATAGAGAGCTCCCCTGGGAGGGCTAGAGCGGCGCGTCCTTGTTTGTTCCGCGCTGCCCCCTAGCGGCGGGTGGTCTTTCCAGTGAGGAGCCGGGGAGTCCGGACAACAAATGAAACAGTGGAGAGAAAGGGTAGATGGAGGAGGGGGAGTGAGAGGTGAGAATGGCGGCAAAAGTGAGGAAAGAATGGACACTAATGCTTTTAACTCTAGCTGCGAGCCTGAAGTTGGGGTAGGCGTTTTCACATGACTCATTCTTGTTTAATTGTCCCAAATTACAGGAAACTGAATCCGAGATCACACAGCTCAGATGCAGAGCTTTTCACTGGTTCCAAAGCCATATGCTTTGTTGATTTAACCTGCCCCTCTCGACCTCTACTGTCCCTCATAATTCAAGGGAGAGGTACTCTTCATTCCGGCCTAGGTTTGCCTGGACTAGTAAGGGTCTTCCTGGGACACAAGAGTTGCCGTTTTAAAACCAGGACAGTCCCGGGCATACCAGGACAGTTGGTCATCCTATTCCACATCCACCGACTCTGGAAGCTAACTGCATCAGCAATTCCCTCTGATCCCTCATCTCCGCTCCTCTTCAGCAATGGCTCCCACTTCTTCCGTTTCAATTAACACCTGTATTTATCTTTGACTAGAGGCCTGGTGCATGAAATTCATGCACTTGGAAGGGGGGGGTCCTTCAGCCTGGCTTGCGCCCTCTCGCAGTCTGGGAGCCTGGAGGGATGTCTGACTGACAGCTTAGTGGGCCTAAGCCACCAGTTGGGCATCCACGGAGGCGGGAGAGGCTCCATCACTGCCGCTGTGCTCGCCAGCCATGAGCCTGGCCTCAGGTTGAGCAGTGCTCCCCCTGTGGGAGCACACCGATCACCACGGGGCAGCTCCTGCATTGAGTGTCTGCCCCCTGGTGGTCAGTGCGCATCATAATGACCAGTCATTCCACCATTCAGTCATTTGCATATTAGCCTTTTATTATATAGGATGTGTAAAGAACTCTCATTTCAGGCCTGTGCTCGTGCCAGATGTAACACTGAAGCAAGGAGACATAGCAGCTGCCCTCAGAAAGCCCAGATTGTAGTGGGACACGGGCAAGGACACAGCAATTACAATAATACTCCATGACAAAGGCTATCAAGGAGGAGGTACAGGGTGCTGTAAGGAAAAGTGGAGTGAAAAATGCAAAAAGGGCCCAGCAGCTCAGTAGTTGAGCATCAACCTATGAACCAGGAGGTCACGGTTCAATTCTCTCTCATCATTGATGTTTCTATCTCTCTCTCCCTCTCCCTTCCTCTCTGAAATCAATAAAAAGGTAAATATGTACATTTTTAATCTATTTTTTTAATGCAAAAAGACTTCCCAGGAGGTCTGAGTTCTAAGCAGAAGCTTCAGGGATGAGTAGGACTTGTCTGGACTGAGAAAGCTCAAAACAACAGGGATTGTGTATCCAACACTGAAACTCGGTTCAGAGGAACTGAAGGAAGTGCAATCTAATAGGAGCACAGGGCTTGAGCCATGAGGCCAGCAGCAGAAGGAAGGCTCAGCTTTGGACAATCTCACAGGACATATGAGAGAGTTTTATTCCAAAGCCTTCGGGCCATGGGGAGCCATTGAAGGATTTTCATCGGAACTGACATGGTCAGGTCTATTTTAGAAATGTACTTGGCTATAGTGGGAGAATGGGTTACAGGTGGAATGCCAGGTAGGAGAGGCTCCTCTAGATGTCCAAAGACAGGTGACGGTGATGGTGACGGTGATGGTGACGGTGATGGTGATGGTGATGGTGACGGTGACGGTGACGGTGACGGTGACGGTGATGGTGACGGCTGGGACTGGGATGAAGGGGAAGACAAATAGATTGAAAAAGTAGATTCACATGTTAGTAAAAATTCATGAACCAAAATTGGACTGAATTGTTGTGGAATGTGTTACATGCTGCACTCAAGTTCCTGAAATTCTTTCTCAACAGATCCTTCTTTGATTCTCAGGAAGAAAAAGGCATGAATTGTGCCTGGCTTTTCTTGCACAGACATTCTAAGCCTGCAATGACCCTTCTGCTTGTATTTAGTACAGTTGGGAGGCAGTGCTAGGAGTGGAAAACCCCTGCACAGGAAGGCAGAGACCCAGATTCCAGTCCACATCTATCACTGACTGACTCCATGATCTTGGATTAATTGCTTCACCTCCCTAGTTTCCTTTCCCTCACCGGTAAAATGGGAATGACGGTAATGAAGACCAAATGCGGTAATAAAGATAGTAATGACGAACTTTTATGGTGCTTACTATGTACAGGCACCATTCTAATTGCTTCACAAACACTATCTTATTAATCATTACGACAATCCAATGAAATATGAATTATTTTTAATTTCTGCTTTGTAGATGAGAAGACTAAGGCACAGAGAGGTTAAATAACTTTCCCAAAGTCACATGGCTAGCAAGTGGCAGAGCCATAATTTGAAGCCAGGCCATCTTAACCACTATATTATACTGCACATGTAATCCTATATAATAAAAGGGTAATATGCAAATTGACCCTAACAGCAGAACCACTGGGAATGACTGGTCACTATGACACACACTGACCACCAGGGGGCAGACACTCAATGCAGGAGCTTCCCCTGGTGGTCATTGCACTCCCACAGGGGGAGCTCTGCTTAGTCACAAGCCAGGCTGACGGCTGCCAGTACAGCGGTGGTGGTGGAAGCCTCTCCCTTCTCCTCAGCAGCGCTAAGGATGTCTGACTGCAGCTTAGGCCTGCTCCCTGCTGGCAAGTGGCATCCCCTGAGGGCTCCCGGGCTGCCAGAGGGATGTCTGAGTGCCAGCTCAGGCCCGATCCCCCGAGGGGTACCAGACTTCAAGAGGGCACAGGCTGGGCTGAGGAACCCCCTCAAATTTTTGTGCACCGGGCCTCTAGTTTGTTATAAACTGTAAAGAACTCTACATTATACATGACTTCATTTCATTATTAACTCTCATATGCTTCCCATATTTGTCCCTGATACAGTCTTTCTACCATCGCTGTTGTCTCATATCATGATTGTCTTATTTCCTGCTTAACTTTGCCTACGTATAAAGATGTAGAGCCTGGTAGGCTTGGGTTTCCATCCTAATTTCACTTTAGGTGAGTTATTTAACGTCTGAACCTTAGTTTACTATTCCGTAAAATTACTAGATAACATCAGAATGGAGAGGTATAAAGATTAAGGGAAAATGCAAAGCCCAAGGCCCCAGTAAATAACAGCCTAATGAAGTTCTTCGAATCATTCCTCTGTGGAAGGTTTGGGACTGACACTGCAGAGCTCGGAAACTAGGGAAGAAGGGATTGTCACCACAAAGCGTGGAAATATCGACAGACATGCAAGCACTTGCCCTTCTTGTAAACACCTTTCTTTGCATGAGCCCTTGGCCTATCCGCGCGGGCCTAGAATTGTGAATGGGTTAGCTGCTCTTCTCTCAGCAGAGGTGTGTGTTGGACAGCGACTCCCTTTGAGTGCAAATCAATACTGCTTACAAATCATATCTAAAGGCCAAAGCAAAGAAGCGCTTGTGAATTCCTTGGGTGCTCTGCCAACGTCACCAGCGTGAATTAAAAGAATCTTCAGACCCCATTGGGTGGTATTTGGTAGAAATCAGTAAAAAATTGTGACTAAAAGAATTGTAGTGAAGAAACGCACCTTTACTTACAAGAATACACCATCAAGACCGTGCCGAAATGAGGACCTCACACGCTGCTGTTGGAAGGGAAAGTAGTCTGGCTGCCTTGGGGAGCAATTGGGCAATCTCTGGTAACATCCTGGAAGCCAGGTGACCCAGAAATACCCCAGATCATTATCCATCCCAGGCATCTTGCACACATGCACGCGGAGATGTGTCTAAGAATGTTTAAGGCATCATGGAGTAAAAAAGTAAATAATTAAACACAATGTAGACAATCCACCAATAGGAAAATGGCTTTTTAAATTATGAAACAGCCATTTACCAAAGAGTCTGCAATAGTTGAAAAGGATGAGGTGGAGGGAACATGAGGTAAGTCGACATGAACTCATATGGATGCTCCCCTAGACACGTGGCAGAGCGAGCCATTCCAGGTATCCTTTATGTAAAACAGAACAACAGCATGAAACAAAACAGAAACACTATGTTTTCTGCAAGTATATATGTGCACTTAAATATACACTGAGTGGCCAGATTATTATGACCACCTGACGTTTGTAGGAAAATTAGCTATAATTTCGCACTGAAGTTGCTAGAGGGCCAGACCATTATACATAGGGAAGCAGGTTGTTTACCATGACAGTAGAAGTGATTTTTTTGAAGATATGGGTAAACAATGCTATGTAACAGCCTTTTAACGTGGGACATATATTATTATTAGTGGCCAGATTATTATTATTATTATAATTCATTTTATTATATAGGATTATTTTGTTGTTGTTAATCCTCATCCCAAGGATATTTTTTCATTGATTTTTAGGAAGAGTGGAAGAGAGAGGGAAAGATAGAGAGAAGTATCAATTGAGAGAAATATATCAGTTGGTTGCCTCCCGCACGAGCCCCAACCAGGGCCCAAGCCAGAGAGAAGCCTGCAACCAAGGTACATGCCCTGACTGGAATTGAACCCAAGACCCTTTGGTCCCCAGGCCGACACTATATCCACTGAGCCAAATGTGCGAGGGCTGTAATTCTTTTTAATGAGGACAAGGTCATTGTGTATTATGTATGTAACTAGAGGCCCAGTGCATGAAATTCATGCACTGGGGGTGGGGGGAGCAGGGAGTCTCTCATCCCTGCCCACGCCCTCTTGCAGTGCAGGGAGCCCTCAAGGATGTCAGCCATCCTTAGCACTGCCACGGAGGCAGGAGAGGCTCCTGCCACCACTGCTGTGCTCTCCAGCCATGAGCCCGGCTTCCGGCTGAGCTGAGCTCCCCGTGTGGGAGCACACTGACCACCAGGGGGCAGCTCCTACATTGAACCTCTGCCCCCTGATGGTCAGTGCACATCATAACGACTGGTCATTCTGCCGTTCAGTAGATTTACATATTAGCCTTTTATTATATAGGATTCGTAAAATTATTTTAGTGGACTAACAAAATCTATTCTTCCCTTCAGAGTGCTTTTGGGGATCTGCTTGATCAGCTACCTTGAATCTGTACCAAGCATATTGCTTTCCCTGAGCATGGCCATTACAGCCTCATTAGACCCAGTAGCCAAAGGACATTCTCCTGGCAGGAGAGCCATTGCAGCCACAGCAGCTCTTGCCACATCAACAGAAGAAATCGTCATGGGCTCTTCCCTCTGCACTGATGTTCCTCGGGCAACGGAAGCTTTGTTACATTCCCATCACACTCAACACCTTTCCACAAGCTGTCTTGCCTCTTATGAAATTCTGTTACTGGCTTCTTCCCACATGACACTTTCGCATGGCAGTCATCACAACCCTGCAACTCACCTTTCTCTGCCTTTGGAGGTAGAGACCGTGTGACTTTGACTTTGACCAACTACTGACACCTAGAGCTAATTTACAGGAAACTCCTGTTATAAATGCTAACGTCTCACGGTCCACGGATAGTTCCCATTTAAGATGAAGGTGGTCTAAGCAGCTGCGCTGCCGACAGCCACTTCAGGTCAACAGACTGAGCTCTATGCCTCAACTGGAGCTCACACTTTAGCAAATTTTAAAGCTGCAAACATTTACACAGACAGTCCTTACACTGTTGGGGCCACTCATGATTTCGGTGTGATCTGGAAACAGAGAGGATTTCTAACCTCTGAGGATCTCAAATTAAGAATGGACTCTTTGTTAATAAACGACTAGTGACAGTCCAACTTCTCTATGCCTTGGCCGTCATCAGAGTTCCTGGCCACTCAAAATTAGACTCAGAAGAAGCTAAAGGCAACAATTTGGCTGCTCAAGCAGCGAGAACTGCTACCTTAACATCTTTCAAAACTAAGGCACACATAGCCAACATTACGTACTTCCCAAAGGAAAATCTAAAATTCATTATGAAGGATGCTCAATTCAGGGCATCCTACAGGGAAAAAGTTGATTGAGCTGACAGTGGTTATGGTTGCAGTCCACTGACCAATTTGCAGTATGGCTCAAACAAGAAACCCACCCTTACAGAGTCCACAAAAAGACCCCGGATAGAAATGACTCATCAGATAACCCACTGAGCAGTTGATAAACATATAACTTTCATGGGCTGATACTAGTGGAGAGGTATCTCAAGGGCCACCAAAGAGATACAATAGACTTGTGCTGTATGTCCTAAGTGCAATCCAGAAAAGACTATCCTTTCAGCCAGTCGACACTCTGACTTTCCCAAAGGACCTTTCAAAGCATGCCAAATGGATTTTATTCAGCTGCCTCCTTCCCGAGGGTGTACATTTGTTCTTGCTATGGCTTGCATGTTTTCTCATTGGGTTAAAGCATTCCCTTACCGACAAGCCACTGCTTTGGCAGTTGCAAAATATTATTAGGAAAGATCATACCCACTGGGGACATACCCTCAGAACTATATAGTGACCGAGGAATGTGCCGGGGTGGGCAAAGGTAGGTTTACAGTTGTGAGTACTAAAAATACAAAGTTTGTTCTTGTTATTATTTATTCATTATTGTATTATTTATTATTATTATTGTTAACCTACTTTTGCCCACCCCTGTATTTTATGGGCCATGTTATGAAGTAGGTCTGTGAGGTTTGGCCTATTCAATAGCGTTTTCATTGTGCTTATCATCCTCAGTCCTCTAGACTGATGGAAAGAACAAATGGCATTTTTAAGATCAATTGGCAAAATAGTTCCTTCCTCCTCTCCCTCTCGATTCTCTGTTTTGTTGTTTTGGTTTGTTCCCCCCTACCTCACCATGCCCATTCTCTCCACCTTTCTTTAAAGGATATGAAACTGGAATATATTACACATAATATTTATTTTTATATGTAAAATGAATCGTTTCATATCCTCCATTGTTATTATTATTATTATTATTATTATTATTATTATTATTATTTTGGCAACTAAATAGAACATTTCACACTGCTCTCCAGGGGAATGAAAGACATCAGTTTTTCTTTTCGTGTGATTCTCACTTGATGTCTCCATTTCATCATGACCCTTGGTGGAGAGGGCGGTTGAGGGGGGAGGCCATGGGTGTGGGCATGGGGGCTCCTATCCCTGGAGACATTCATGCTCATTCAATGACTCCGCTAGTCCTTGAGCCAGAGGATTGATTTTTACAGCTCCATAGCAATGTTTTTGTTTGGTGTCTGTTGTTATAATCACTCATCGGCATAAACTACCTGGTACTGACCCCACGCTGTGGCACAGGTTAACGGATGTGGCCCGTGACCGGAAGGGGAGCCTTGTGCTGTTGGGTACACAAGGGGGCAGCAGAAAGACAATTTTCTCTCTCCTCTCACACACTACACATGCAAACTTTTCTGGTATGAAAGATATAACATGTTCATGGTAGAACATGTAAAAGGACAACAAAGAATTTAAAAAAGGAAAAAAGTACCCATAATCCCACTCTCAGAGATAGTGATTACTGTCAGTTTGGTGTATTAGGTGGAACCATATGAGATTGTTGCTATTTGACTATTTTAACCTGCAAGATTGAATTATTTCATATGAATTAGCCTAATA
>PVJC01048258.1:0-12517 GCA_004026665.1 Murina feae | reverse complement strand
CTTCCTGAGCCTGAAGATGGATGGCCAGGCCCGGTGTGTGGCAACTTCCCCGGAGTGACGTCCCCTGGGAGGCCCCCTGCAGTGGCCTTTCTATGGCCACACCCACACCCTTTGCTCAGACGTCACCCCCAGCTCCCAGATCTGTTCAAAGTCAGGTTTTCCCGAGATACGCACGCACGGTCTAAATAACGGAGTAACATCAAGATCCACCTTTTTTTTTCGTTTTAGATCTTTCCTGGATGACTTCAGCAAAATGGGAGCTCCTCTCTTAGAAGCTGGGGTACACCTGTGTGCAGCCTTGAAGAGCCCCCAGGGGTCATCGGAATGCTAATTGGATCAGAACCAAGTCTCAGGAGGAGCTTGTGATCCACAAAGATTGGGGGACGGGCTGGAGAATTCCACATCCGATCTCTAATCCCCCAGTTGTTTTGTGGGGAAAATATATTTTTTTAATTTAACTGGACATTGGGGTGAGCCTTGAGATGGGACGTCGGTGACACAGTGCCCTCCACCCCAAAACAGGGGTCTCCGTTTCGTTCGGCCGTGGCATTCCTATAGGACAGTTGGTGGAACTGGGGATGGGGCTTTGCTCAATCTTAGGCGGTCGAATGAACAGTCTTTAATGGAGGAGGCCGAGCCTGGGCCCTGCAGACACGCGTTTCTTCATGTTTCTTTTATTTTATATTTATTTTAATGTGTATAGAGAGGAAGGGAGAGGGATAGTTAGAAGCATGGATGAGAAACAGCCATCAGCTGCCTCCTGCACACCCCCTTCAGGGGATCGGGCCTGCCATCAAGGTCCATGCCCTTGATCGGAGTTGAACCCAGGATCCTCAGTCCACAGGCCGACGCTCCACCCACTGAGCCAAACCGGCCAGGGCGGACATGGGTTTCTTTGTGACACAAACCTGAAGGCAAGTATGGCAGCTCTGAGCTGCGTAGCCGCGTGTGATTAAACGTAGTCAAGTTCCCTTCAAAAGCCCTAGTAGCATCACGGTTTTAAGGACAGCACGTGGGTTCTAAGAGTGCATGGGGCCCTGGCTGGCCTGGCTCAGTGGACAGAGCGTCAGCCTGCAGAATGAAGGGTCCTGGGTTCGATTCCAGTCAAGGGCACATGCCCAGGGTTGCGGGCTCGATCCCCAGTAGCGGGTGTGCAGGAGGCAGCTAATCAGTGATTCTCATCATTGATGTTTCCATCTCTCCCTCTCCCTTCCTCTCTGAAATCAATAAAAATACATTAAAAGGAGAAAGAGTGCATTGGGAGGGGGTTATTACTATGGCCGTTCCCATTTCTGGTGGCTTTTCATCAATTCGTCAATGCCACTGGCAATTTCTATTTCCTTTCCCAGTGAAGTCTGCCCCGTTGGCCCCCCGACACCCCGCATGCCAGCAGTGGCGATTAGGAGGAAACCCTTCCACGTACTCGACACCCTCGGGATCTCGATCCCAGGGCACAGCAGTCGCCGGACACCACAGGGGCCTCACAGTCCAGCCACCACCTCGCACTGACTTCCCCTCCCTCCCCAGCAGAGAGGCCTGGCCCAGAGGGGCCTCTGTGATCACTAATGGCTTTGCGGGAAAGATCAATGCCCGGCCGCCAGGAGCTCCGGGGAGCGCGGGCCACTCCATCCATCACTGCCCGCTGCGGCCAGTCGCTCCCCGGCATGGAGTTCACGTCCTAAGTGGTCATTTCCTGTTGGCCCCGAGGGGTCTGGCCTTTGTCAGCAGCGTGGCCAGGGTTTGCGGAGCGAGAGGAACCCAATTGTGAGGGATGGAGTTCAGCTTGGGGTCCCCGAGGTGTGGAATGGCGGGTGGAAAGCAGACAAACCCCGCAGCAAGGAGCCAAGTTCAACGGGGCTGCCAGAGACCCCGCATCCAAGACTCGGGCTCAGTGGGGTCTGTCTGCCTGGCGTTTTCCAGGCTGGAGCCCTTTGCAACCCTTTTCTGGACGGGCTGTGTGATCTGAGGGTGGGAAGTCCTGGGAACCCCCTATACCGCACCCCTCACCATGTCATCATGATTATGTCTTTGCCCAACGTTTCCTGCCCCGGGGGACAGGGGACAGCACCTACTTGTCACTCCAGGCGCCCGTCCACTCCACTTCGCCCCACGGATTCCTGAGTCTGATCAGCTTCTCGGGGCGTCCGTGGAAATCCACCTGCAAAAGCCATGGCAACGGTGGCCCCCGGCTGCCCTGCATCCCTGTCTGCAGGTCAAGAGCTGCACCCCATTTCTCAAATGTCCCCAGACAACGACACTTTTCATTTGCTTTTAATGAGTGCTTGCAGGCCTGGGCTAACCGCCCTATTTTTCTGCATTTGGTTGCGTGAATAATAAATCCAGCACAAAACCAAATGTATGCCTCCTTTCACTTGGGTTTAGGTTTTATAGCCGACTCTGTTCTTTTTTTTTTTTTTTTTTAATATATTTTTTATTGTTTTTTTACAGAGAGGAAGGGAGAGGGATAGAGTTAGAAACGTCCATGAGAGAGAAACATCGATCAGCTGCCTCCTGCACACCCCCCACTAGGGATGTGCCCGCAACCAAGGTCCATGCCCTTGACCGGAATTGAACCTGGGACCCTTGAGTCCACAGGCCGATGCTCCATCCACTGAGCTGTTCTTAATATATGAGACCAAATGGTAATAAATGCCCGCCCGATAAACACTCCACGCCCAGCAGTTAGCATTGATGGAGCGTGTGCTACGGGCCAGGCACAGCGCGAGGCATCCCAAATGCACTATCTCCTCGTTTGAACCTCACGACAATCCTGCGAGCTGGTTCTGTTATTTATTTATTTTATTGATTTCAGAGAGAGGAGGGGAGAGATGAGGGAGAATCATCCATCGGCGGGCCCCTGCACGCCCGCTACTGGGGATGGAGTCCGTAACCCAGGCCTGTGCCCTGACCGGGAATCGAACCGTGACCTCCTGGTTCCTGGGTCAACACTCAACCACTGAGTCACACTGGCCAGGTATGGGTCTGTTATTATCTTCATTTTACAGCTCAAAAATCCAAGAGTCAGAGAGGTTAAGTGACCCATGATGACTTAGCTACTAAGCAGTACATGGAGGTCAGGCATCCAGGCAGTCAGTCAGTCTCCAAAATCCATCCTCGTAAGTCCACACCTACTAGTACCTCCTTCCCCTACTACACACCAGTCACTGTGAGCCCCACATCACTGCCACGAATTGCGGGTCTTCAGGGTCTTACTTCCCATCATGCCTTAGCCCAAGGTTTACACGTACTCATTCCCGGGAATCGACTTGAGGAAAGAGCATGTTCATGAAACACAAACAACGTGTCATGAACACCCACGCCCTTTTAATAAACAGCAACAGCAGACACACCCAGGCATTTCCCTTTTCGCCGTGGCCATCAGGGAACCCACAGCAACGTTCATTGCTCAGCCGTGGCCCTGCTTTCAGCCTCAGTTTTAGCCTCGGTGGTCTGGTGCACTTTACCGTAGCTGTGGTCCTACTGTGTCTGTGTGGTTCCCATTGTAAACCATATCAAATCCTTTTTGGGTGTGGGCAGAATATCCTATATAATAAAAGCCTGATATGCTAAGTGCCTGGTCATCCAGTCGTCCGTTCAACCAATCAAAGCATAATATGCTAATGATATGCTAAGACCACTCAACCGCTTGCTATGATGTGCACCGACCACCAGAGGGCAGACACTCCAACCGGTAGGTTAGCTTGCTGCTCGGGTCTGACAGATCGGGACTGAGTGAGAAGGACTGGATATGCCCTGGAGCCCTCCCGCATCCCTCTCCAGCTGGCCAACCTCCCACATTCCTCCCTGGCCTCAATCGTGCACCAGTGGGGTCCCTCGGCCTGTCCCGCCCCCTCTCTCAATCCAGGACCCCTCAGGGGATGTCAGAGAGCCCGTTTCGGCCCGCTCCCACAGGCCAGGCTGAGGGACCCCACTGGTGCGTGAATTTGTGCACCAGGCCTCTAGCAGTAAATAAAAACAATGAAAAGTAGAGCCCATGCTCTCCCCTGGGGCTGGAGCGTGAGGAACACCCTGGCAGGAAGGGCAGGTTTTGCTGCCTTTGTTCTCTTTGGCGACCCTATGGGTTTCCACTGCTGGACCTGCACAAGCACTTCTTGGAGTGAGAGTAGAATCGAACTGACTGTTTCTACAAGGTCCCTCAGGAACCCTTCTCCTCTCCCTCCTCTTCCACGTCTCAGAGCAGAGCCTGCATCTAGTCAAACCCACGGAGCCCTAGGGTCCTCATACAAGCGAGAGCTGACCGCACACGCGTGGTGTCCAGGACCCCATGCAGCCAGGGAGAGCCCTCAACCAGGTACCCTCCCCCCGCCCAGGGACACCCTGGGCTTATGGTCAATGTCACGACTCATCACCCTTGCGCTCCCCCTGCCCGGCGTTACCTCCGTGACCCCCGTGACCGAGTACGCGTGGCTCTTCACCAGCTTCTGGCAGGTGATGTCTTCCACTTCAGCCGCGCTGGACACCTGCATCGGGAATCAAGTCCACTCAGGAAGGCCGCCCTGACCTTGTCGGGGCTGGTCTTACAGTGCTTCCCAGGGACACGCCACCCAGCCCCAGGGCCTCAGTGTGGGGCTGGGGGTGCAGATAAAAGGAACCTCTTCGTGTGACCCCCCTTTACTTAGGCCTGCAGTTCTGGGCAGAGTGTTGTGTGGCTGCCAAGCCTTTAAAATGCCACGGAATCGGGAACTCATTCATCTCGCTGCCTGCAGGACAGCTGCCCTGGACAAGTTCTGGTTCTCACTGTTTTAACGAATTGAACTTCCCAGCATCCTCCCTGGTCCACAGCCTCCTCCCCCACTCATGCCCCCATGTCATCCCCCACCAGAAACACACATGTCCTGCTAGGATTTTCATAGCGACGTGTCGCCCACAAGCCGGGGCCACTCAGGGAGCAGGAGGAAGAGGAGGAGCAGGTGGTCACAGACCAGGAGGCTGGGGTCTCCATGCCACCTTGACACTCCATACGGCCAAGCCCCCGACAGGGTGTGGCCCTGGTTTCAGAACCTCTGGCTTTTTCCAAGTCCATCAAGTTGTCCACATCCAAATCCCAAAATTACTTCGCAACAAGGGCATTGCAAAGTAGGGTGAGGACCCAGGGCTCGAGGCTGCATTCTTGGGGCAATTTCCACGCCACCGAAGGGGCTCCACCCGTGATGGGAAATTGGGGCTCCCACCGTGAGACCAACCCCAGTTCCTACCCACTCATTAGGGCTGAGACCAAGCTGCCGCTGGACTTGCCCATGAAGTCCCAGGCTCTGCTCTGGCCCAAGGCCTGCCCGGTCCCCTCCCGGCCACACGTGGGGAGGGGAGCTCACGTCCATGGAGCAGGCCAGCAGGGACCCCGCGCGGAGGGCCTTCCGGACGATCTGGAACAGACTGGCCGGTGGCTTCTTCAGGTCGAAAAACTCCGAGATGCCGCCTGTGAAGTCCTCAAACCCCTCCACGGTGGACCCGCCGGCCAGGGCCTCGTAGGAGCCATGAAGCCTGTTGAAAATTGGGAAAGCAGGCGCGCACCGTCCACCGCCCTGAGCAGCCCCAGGGAGCAGCCGCGAGGGTGCGGGCAGGGACGATGCTGGGACACGGCTGGTCTGAAGGCAACAGAGGAGGTTTGCCGGTCTCGCTGTGGCCCGGGCAGGTGCGGGGCCGTCATTTCACGTGGCCAACTCAGCACCTTGCCGGGAACGCGTCTCAGACCACCTCCCTCCCCGCCAGGTCACCCTCTGCCAAGTGTCACCTTTCCAAAGCTGACCCTCGCTTCTTGCGTTTCTGAAGGTTGGGGGGCATGAATAGGGACAAGGGGGGCCCTTCCTCAAGGCTGGGAGGCACCCCGAGGGACCTGCTGAGGGAACACGGCTGGAGAGGAGCCGGGGGTGCAGAAAAGGGTGCCAGTGAGCGAAGCTAATTGAAGGAGCGCAGGAGAAGGCGTTGAGTGTGCATGCCAGTGGGAAGGGGCACATTTGAACAGCAGTCAGCAGACCCTGGCGAGTTTGGTATCTGAGTGCCTTCACTTCCTGCTTCTTCTTTATCATCCTTTTCAAAACCCACAGGGGCCTGAACACTGCCCGTGGGGTTTCAGAGAAGAGAAAGCTCAGGCAGCATGGCTCCCCCGTTCACACGCTCCTGTGGACAGAGCTGAGCAGGCCAACCTCCAGCCCGAGTTTCTGTCTCTCTCTGACCCTGAGGGTCCAGCGCGTGGGGAACCAAGTGCCGGGAAAGACTTAGATGTGACACCTTGAGTTTGGGGGTGAAGGGGCAGGTGAGATCCTCCAGGAAGACTGTGGGGTCTCCTAGCGCCTCGCCCCCCACTTACTTGGCATAGGCCTTCTCCAGCAGCGCACCCCAGAACTCGCTGCCCTCGGCGGAGCGCAGGAAGAGCAGCTGCCCGTCCTGCGTGGGCAGCCTGTCGTCCACCACCACCTGCACCCACTCGCCGTGCTGCCAGAACTGCGGGGGGAACACAGCAGCGCTCAGGGGTCCCCCGGGGAAGCCTCTGGGGGGCTCGATGTTCAGGTCTCGGGCTGTTAGGGGACGCCAAGCTCCTGAAGAGCAGGATCGGGGTCTCACTCATCCGTGCGCATGGGAGATGCTCAAGGAGATGCTCGAGGCCCTGAGGCCTGGGGGAGGCGGTGGGGGTGGATGGATCCCAAGCTCAAGGGTGTGTCAGAACCACCTGGAGGGGCCATGAAAATGTAGGCTCCGGGGCCCCACCCCAGAGCTTCCGACTCCCTCGTCCACCGCCACCTGCACCCACTGGCCGGGACGATCTGGGCAGGACGATGGAAGGGAGTGTCCAGGGCAGCGAGCAATGAGCAGGACCTGGAAGTGGAAGATGCCCGCGTAGCTCTCCTGGAAGCTCTGGTTCCTGGGCACGACCCGGTGGAGCAGCTCTTGGTTCAAGGTGAGGGACGCGACAGCCGCCAGGAGCCAGCAGTCACCTGCACCGTATCGTGGGGACACACTGGTCAGGTCAAGCCGGCAGGGTCCTGCTTCCTCTCTCTTCCAAGTCCGACTCTCTCCTTCCCCCGGGTCTCAAGGTCACGGACAGCAGTCAGCTCCTGCTGCCGCGCTGGGAGTCGTGCACTCGGATAGAAACGTCTCTGGTCCTCGCCATGGTCCCTGCGCACTGACCGTTTCACATCTTGGAGCACTCAGCCAGGGGGAAGCCATGGAAAGAACAACAGCCAAAATGTCTAGCCTTGACCGGTTTGGCTCAGTGGACAGAGCGTCGGCCTGCGGACTCAAGGGTCTCAGGTTCAATTCTGGTCAAGGGCATGTAGCTTGGTTGCGGGCACATCCCCAGTGGGAGGCAGCTGATCGATGTTTCTCTCGATGCTTCTCTCTCAGCGATGTTTCTAACTCTCTATCCCTCTCCCTTCCTCTCTGTAAAAAACCAATAAAATATACATATTTTTTTAAAAAGCCAAAATGTCTTATTGGGGCTCAAAACCTATGTTGTGGGCTCGATCCCCAGTAGGGGGCGATGTAGGAGGCAGCCGATCAATGATTCTCATCATGGATGTTTCTCTCTCTCACTCCCTCTTTCTTCCTCTCTAAAATTAATTAAATATATTCTTTAAATAGATACCATATATTTTTTAATATCTTTGATTCCTTATAATCAACTCTGATAAGACATTCAGTTGGAGGAAACATCTATTTGCCAGGCCACAGTGTGTGTGTGTGAGTGTATGTGTGTGTATCTGTGTGTGCACGTGTGAGTGTGTATGAGTGTGTGTGTATCTGTGTGTATGTGTATGTGTGTATGTGTATGTGTGAGTGTGTGTATCTCTCTGTGTGTGAGTATGTGTGTATCTCTCTGTGTGTGAGTGTATGTGTATATCTGTGTGAGTGTGTGTGTATGTGTGTGTATCTGTGTGTATGTGTGTGAGTGTATGTGTGTGTATGTGTGTGTATCTGTGTGAGTGTATGTGTGTATATCTGTGTGTATGTGTGTGAGTGTATGAGTGTGTATCTGTGTTTATATGTATGTGTGTGGGTGTGGGTGTGGGTGTTCCTTGCCCGCATGATATCAGATGACAGGAAGTTGGCTGTGTGTTTGGAAGACTTCCCTGTTGTGTTTGAGAGCTCAGCATGACAGCCTGGATGCCTCGTTGCTTAAAACAGTCTTGAGATATTGGCTCACTTTGCATAATCCTAATCGAGGCAGAAGAAGTAAAGCTGAGAGGCTAAAGAGTGCAGGGTGTGATAATGGTCAGCTCAGAGATCCCGATGAACGCAGGAGAAAACAGAAAACCCACTCCGGCTGGCGTGGCTCAGTGGCTGAGCGAAGACTGTGAACCAGGCAGGGACTTCAGGGTGTTTCCCAAACACCGCGGGGGCGGGGGGACATGGAGACGCTACAGAGAGGAGCAGGGGGGAGAAGGGGACGAAAGAGTAGACACCAGACTCTGGAACCCCTTCCCCTTTGACATTGAGCAATGGCCAAAGCAGGAACAATCGTTTTCAAGCCCAAGAGGAAGGCCAACCAGAGAGGACCTTTAATCTGCTGCTTCCCACAGGGACTCGGGGAGCAGAAGGAGAGAGGAGGTGGCAAAGAGCACCTCCTCATGCTCCCTCTGCCGTCAGAGGGTGTCCACTGAGGGCAGGGAAGGGAAGGCAGAGGCCGTGGTGGCTGGGGGGTCAGGGATGGATGGAAGGCGTGTCATGTCCCTGCACTGAGGTGGCCGGAGTCAGCCAGGAGGGCCACTGGGTCCTGACAGTACAAAACAGACCACACAGCACTGCAGTCACATCCCCGGGAGCCCAGCCAAGACCCGGGGGCGGGGGGGGGCAGCTCTGGGCACACGGGGCCCTTCCCACGGCCCAGAGAACAGGGGCCCTTCCTTATATCCAGGCCTTGCCTTGAGGGGGCGGGGGGGACTGCAGAAGCAAGAGACCATCCCTGATGCTGACAAAGCAGCATGTCTGACGAGCCACGTGGTCCTCAATCCCTTAAGCATCCCCCCATGAGCCGTCCCTAAAGCCGCCACATGACCCCCTCGTGGTATTTGTCAGTGAAGCATCAAACACACTTTCCTGGAATATCTCCCTCTCTGTGTCATCGCTGCCGGCGTAGAGCAAGCTACCACGGTTCTCAAAGCAGATCCCCAGGAACCCTCGGATCCCCGCTAACAGCATCCCCTGGTCTCTCTCTCCTCTCTTGTGGCTTTCCTTTCTCCGTGGCTTTTACCACCACCTGGCACCTGTATTTGTTTATTTGTTGTTTTCCCCACTAGAATGCAGACTCCATGACATCCAGGGTCCCCCGCTCCCACCTCACGGTTGTGTCTTTGGGGCCTGGAAGAGCACTTGGCACAGAGTAGGTGCGCAACCCATACCTGTAGGATGATTGCAGAGAGGGATCTGGGCCAGATTTTGCCATTTTTAAAAACGAGAAACCAGGAATCTGTTTTCTTATTGTTTTAAATGGGAACCTCCCAGTCCCAAGACACCATCCATCCCTGGGCAGGCAGCGCTGCACCGGCCGAAAGGGACGAGCCTGCAAGCCGCCCGCCTGGCTCGGCCCTCCCTCCAGGCTACGCCAGTCCTGCTGGGCCCGACCCCTCAGCCAGAGGCTCTGCAGTCGGCTGGTTCACCCTCCTGACCCTCGCTGAACTGCTGCTGGGCGTCCCTGGAGAAATCATGTGGGTTTTGTTTACTTGTTTTGTTTTTGCCGAGGACTCCCAGCCACACCGCCTTCTCTGTGGTTGTCTGCCCCCCACCCCTGGGACCTGGCCAGGGTCCCTCTCCCCGAGTTTTGCTTCCTTCCTGTCTCCTGTCTCTCGTTTTGCCTTGAGACATTGTAACAGGGTGTTTTCCCAGCCGAAAACGCCCCTCTTTCTGGCCATCACACCTCAAAGGGCTCCCGCGGCATCTTCGCATCTGAGCTCACGTAGCCTCCTCTCAATATGTTTGAGGCTGGGAGGCCATCCTCATGTTGCCATGGAGACCCTCCATCGTCCTTTGTTTCAGAGTCGATGCCCTCCTTGGGAAGCTCCCGGGGTCCCCAGCTCCGGTTGGGGGGTTCCGGGCCATTTGGAAGGGGGCAGGTGCCAATTCCGGACCTTGCCGTGTGGGTGCCACCCTGGGCCCGAGCGAGCGATGCATCTTACACTCATCTTTTCATTTCTGTGTCCGTCAGCCTGGCCTCCAGCATCTTGTCTTATTTTTGCATCCAAGGGGCCACAGGATTCAGCTCCGTCCGCATACCCCCTTCCTCACAGTGGTCCCCACCAGCCCCAGCGCGCAGCCCAGGGAGGGTGGCCATAGTATTGCGACAACTACGCACCGGGCCAGGCGGGTGCTAGACGTCGGGGGATCACTCCGTACGCCACACAAATGCCTAACCCCTGGGCTGTGCACCTGCAACGAACAGGATGCTGAGAGGCTCTTGTCACGGAAAGATGTTTAATAAATAAATTAATTGCGTTCAAAAGAGGTTTCAACGAGGCTGATTTTTAAACAACAAACAGGACCTCGACAGCTGGGCTACCCCAGGGCGGCCCCCCGGCGTGGCCCCACAGACTTGGGGGGGAGCTGGGTGCTGAGAGTCCGTTTGGGTGGTTTCCTGGGCTCCAGCCACGGGCTCCGACCCGCTCCCTCCCTCAGCAGCGCACACTCACCATGGTAACGCTCAGGCCTCCTTCCGGAAACCCTCTCTCCTCCTCGCTTACTTCTAACGATTCCAGGGAAGAGCTATCCGAGCGGATCAATGAAACGACGCTTATTAAATGCCTGCTACTAAGTTAAACGTCACTAACAAGGAGCTGTTAAAAGCCTCCGTGGGAAGTCGCGCTTCCCGGGGCCACGTGGGAAATGAGGTGGCACCTGGCTCCTTCTCCCTGCTTAGTGCTCGCCACGCAGGAGCCCTGGCTCAGGGGATGTCTGCTGTGCTCCTTACTGGAGGCGTTTAAAATTAGATGCCCTGTGATCTTCAGAATCACAAAGGTTCCCAGCGGATTAGAAACGTTTTCCTGGCTAGAACCAGGAGGGAAAAGGGGAGTGGACCCCTCCCCCCCCAAAAAAGATGAAGGCTATCGGGTCCAGATGGATGCTGAGATTTGGGTTGTTTTCCTGCTTTTCACCAAGTGGGGTGTGCCTCCTCGTGGCTCTCCTTCCCAGAACCGTGTTTTGCGGCTGCCAGCGGGATGGCGGTTTAGGATCCCAGCGAATCTCAGTCAGAGCCACGCCGTCCCCGCAAGGCCAGTATTGTCCCACTCGACCTTGACCGTGAGGCCCTGGGACCAGGAGTGCGTAGAAGGTCAAGAACACGAATCTGCTACTTGGGAGGGTGGCGTGGTCTGACACTTGAGGCCAGAACTTACAAAACAAAACAAGTGATTTCCAAAGCCTGATCGGAGGGGATATGAAAGGCTGGGAGGGGAACATCTTCTTAGTCCACAGGCCCGTGCAAGGAAGCTTGGCCAGAAAGAGGGGAGCCCTGTGTTCTTATGCATTATAAAAGCATCCATTACCACAGTCCCTGATTGCATAGACGTGGCCATTTTATAGGGCAAATTATGTCCACTTACAGGTAACTACAGGCGGTCAAGTCTGACAGGTCAGGCTGACGTCACCCGTGCCACAGGCACACCCGCCCTGCGCAGAGTGGACAGGACGGGCCCGCTTACTCACCCAGACCTCCCTGACAGATGTCCGCGCGGGTGGCTCCACCGGCGATGAACTGGGGGCTGGGGCACAATTCCTGGAAGCCATCGGAGACAAAACGCAAGTCATAAGGTGCCCAGTGATGGTAGCCTCGTGGATAAAGGTGGCTTCCGAGTCCCTGAATTCAGCTTCACAGCAACCTAGGAGGTCATCTGTCGTCCTCTCCTCGCCTGTCTAAGGTGTCCTCAGTCTCCTTCAAGGGTTCCTCCCCTCCACGCACCCCTAAGAAGCAGGGAACCCCCTGGCCAGGCCTCGGCCCTCTGGAGGGACCCCATTTCCCGCGGCAACAGATCTGCCCTAAGCATCTTCTCTCTGCGACAGCGCCCAAGCCCGTGGCTCCTGACTGTGGAACACGCTGACGCTTCCCAAGTCACCCGCCTGAGCCGGCCAGCCCGCTACCCACATCACCCTGCCCGTGCGACATCAGCTCATCCGACGCATAGCCCATACGTCTACCGAATCCCACTAAAATGTTGAGTTTGGCTCAGAAGACAGAGTGGTTTGCAAAGGCCAGAAGCAAGCTGACGTGTGATGAGCAGAACGGTGCTAAGCGGGGTAGCCGTAGAGGGAATGTTCGCTTTCCGGCATGATCTTCTTCGCAGGTTTCAAAATGCACCCCCCTCCCCGACCCAAGAAAACAACCACCCAGGGACATCATGACTAATACGTTATGGATCTTTCAGGGGCCACAGGGCATCCCTGGTTTTGCGAGGAGATGGCATCTCAGTCTAGGCCGGAAGAACATTCCAGAAGTCTTCTCTCCAGGGCTAATTTTCTACTGGAACTGAGATCGGAGACACAAAGTAGTTTGGCAGCCAAAGAGGCTGTAAGA
>PVJC01048257.1:0-12596 GCA_004026665.1 Murina feae | reverse complement strand
AGAAAGGGAGTGGACTGACAATTTTGGGGGGTTAAGGGTGTTGGGGATGCGTGAAGAGACTGGACAATAATTGTACACCTATGGATGAGGACAATGGGGGGGGGCAAGGTCAGAGGTTGGGGTGGGAATTGGGAGGAGGGGAGCTATGGGGGAAAAAAGAGGAACAACTGTAATAATCTGAACAATAAAGATAAATTTTTAAAAAAAGGGTAAAAATAAAATAAAATAAAGACAAGCAGGTGGAAAATTAAGGACAGAGTTTTGTATATCTGCAATTAATTTGTAAATGTTTCAGAGAAAAACTGATAAACAGATAAAAATTAAAAGTTATATAGAAGGCTTAGTGAGGGGGCAGAAGTGAGGTAGAGGGGGTCAATAGAGAAAAAAGAGGGACATTTGTAATACTTTCAACAATAAAGTTATTTTTAAAAGGTAGATAGATACATGCAGATAGATGGTAAGTATAACCAAAAAATATGAAAAAATTCTTTCTGTGGTGGATACATGATTCTTATTCTGTTTGTGTGTTTCAAATTTGTCATAATAAAACGTTTTTTAAAAAGCCAGCCAGTGTGGTTCAATGGTTGAGCACTGACCTATGAACCAGGAGGTCATGATTTGATTCCCTGTCAGGGCACATGTCTGGGTTGTGGGCTCAATCCCCTGTGGAAGAGCATGCAGGAGGCAGCAAATCAATGATTTTCTCTCATTATTGATGTTTATTTCTCTCTTCTTCTCCCTTCCTCTCCAAACTCAATAAATATATATATATTTTAAGTTAAAAGAAGGGCAACATAAACATATTGTTTAAGGACTGGAAACACTCAATCTAAATAAGCTTTGGGCATATCATCAGTTGCTAACACACACCTGACACTTGAAATGTAAATGCTCCAAGAACCAGAGCAGCTGATGTTTTTCTTTAAGAGGATTTCTCTCTATAGAAGAATCTGTGGGTATCCACCTCAGACTCCCTTCTCTGAGATGTGTTCACCCCTTCACATGCCCTCTGCAGCATAGATTTGCCCTCACCTAAGCCACAGCACTTGATTTTAGCCCAATGAGGCTCATTTCAAACTCTGATATCCAGAACTATTAGATACTCAATGTGTGTGTGGTTTTGTAACTACAGGTGTGGCAGTTTGTTATAAAAGCCATAGGAAACTAAGACACCCCTTGAGAAGAGACTTTGCAGAGCTTGTAAGAAAGCATGTGTCTTGCAAGGCACTGCTTCCCCATCAAGGCTGTCCCTACCCCACTCCAGTCCAGACCCAAAACAGGGTCAATGTCAGAATACCCCAAATAGGAATTTGGGAGTTGACAAGAGGGACAAGAAGGAATAAACCTCAAAGGAGCTACAGTATCCAGCTCATTTGCACAACCAGGGTCAGAGAGTATGCCTGTGTGCCAGATCTTAGAATTCAGAAAATGCTGGACCACAAATCTGAATAAGCTAGAGTGTGCCAACATAGGTCAAGTCCATCCCACCCAGAATTTAACTCCATGGCAAGAGCCTCTGGATTTAATTCTAGTACAATCATGAAATATCTCTTGGATGCCTAGGATAAATCAATGCCACATTAAATACAGAGACCCAGACTACAGATACCATGTTGTATAATAAAGAAGTTGTCTGGTCATTGGCCCTGGTCCTGAATAAAAAATGTTAAATTCTAAAACCTTGCAAGTTTCCAAGTGATACAACTGCCTAGGGTGTTCAGAAGCTCTTTAGACCTCCCCTAACTTTGACCTGTTTCTGCTTTCAAAGAGTGTTCTTTTGCTTTAAAAAACTATAATCAGCCCTCACCGGTTAGGCTCAGTGGATAGAGCGTCGGTCTGTGGATTGAAGGCTCCCAGGTTCGATTCCAGTCAAGGGCATGTATCTTGGTAGCGGGCACATATCCTGTAGGAGGTGTGCAGGAGGCAGCTGATCGATGTTTCTCTCTCATCGATGTTTCTAACTCTCTGTCCCTCTCCCTTCCTCTCTGTAAAAAGAATCAATAAAATATATTTTTTAAAAGAAAACTGTAACCATAAGTATAGCGCTGTCTTGGATTTTATGAATCATGCTAGCAAAGAGCCAACTTCAGTGGATCCTGAGAAACACAAATCAAGTAGGTCAGAAGTGTGAAATGTCTGGAAACTAGTGCTTGATTTGAGGGTAGTTTTGTGGACAAATTTGCCCTCAACCAGTAAAGTCTTCACTAACTCTAAATGGTTAGGGTCAGAATTGAATTGCACAAATTATAGTGGGGTTCAGAGAAGTGGGCATGCTGGAATGAGTCTCCTGTAATAAGTCATAAATTCACCAGTCAATAGGAGCCTAAGGAAAAATGAGTAGAACAAAGTTGGTTAAGGGGCACCTGCTTCACTGAGATGCAAGTGAAGGCTGATCTTCAGAGGTTAGAGATAAAAACATAATCCTTTGTCCAGTTAAGACCTGAGAAATTCTCATAACCAGACTTTTGACTGATAAAGAGGTCCAATCCCCATGAGGAGGAAATACCAAGGAAAGTGTATACCCTGTGACCTCCAGTTCACCTCAGAAAGGACCTACAAGCATCATTTGGGTAACTGGACACACGAGAAGAAAAACTCAGATATTTCAAGAGCTCTTGGATGTTGAGCCAAGGTTGGCATTATATTTGGGGGCTCAAAACACCACCACAGTCCCTGTTTAGAATGTTGGCATAAAGTGGTCAGAAAACTCATGTATTCCTTGCCCACGTTGATGTCACATTGGCCCCACTGGGTCTGTGAATCCACGGAGTGTTTGTTTCCTTAGCTCCAAATGTATAATAAGAATAGATATACAGAGCAGTTAAGAGAATCTTCCTAGTGGTTTCTTGACCTGTAAGTAAAAGCTATCACCATAGGAAAAACAAATGAAGACTTCTAAATCAATCTATCTCTTCCACTGACAATTCAGTAAAAGAAAAATATATCCCAGGAAAGTTATACCATGTGGCAAATGAGAGAGATTAGGGCCACCATCCAAATGAAGAATACAGGGGTCATGGTTCCTGCCATATCATTAAATTCATTAGTATCTCAGAAATCCAGATGGATAATGACAGATAACAGTGCATTACCACAAACACAACTTAATTTAAACAAAACTTTTAGTTCTTATAACAAACTAGAGGCCTGATGCATGAAAATTCATGCACTTGATGGGTCCCTCAGCTGGCCTGCACCCTCTTGCAGTCTGGGACCCCTTGGGGATGTCCACCTGCCAGCTTAGACCTACTCCCTGATGGATCAGGCCTAAGCTGCCAGTCAGACCTCCCTCTGGCAGCCAGGGAGCCCTCAGGGGATGTCTGATTGTGGCTTAGGCCCACTCCCTGGCAGCTGCCTCTGCAGAAGGCCCAGTGCCAGGACCAGGACTGGGCCCATGTCACCACCTCTCCCGCCACCTCTGCGGAAGGGGGGGGTGCCAGGATCGCCATGGCTTGCCTGGCAGCACAGGCTCACTGGCCCTGCCCCCCTCACGCACTGGTCATTCCAGCAGGTCATTCCAGAAGGTCGTTACACCTTCTGATCTAATGAGCATATTAGCTCTTTATTATATAGGATGTTGTATGATAACTAGAGCAGCTAATCACATACCCTCACGTATGTGCTACATAGCTATTGATCTGAAAACACAGTCTTTTCTAAACTCATCAGGAAGTGGTTCAGCAATAGTGTGTGCTTATGGCACCAACAACAGTATATGTTCATGGTCTTTCACTCTCTCCTGTGTAGTCCACAGGATTCTGGACAACCTTCAGAACATTACATAGGTCCATTACAGTAATTTTCAACCTTTTTTATCTCAATGCACACATAAATTAATTACTAAAAATCTGTGACACTACAAAAAAATATGTTTGTTGCTGACTTGACAAAAAAAATAGGTATAATTTTTATTCATTCACAGCAGATGGCTATTGTTGTGTTGGCTGTTGCATTTTTTTAATTTGACAATCTAAGGGAAAAGAGGTCAGTGGCTATGACTAAATAGTCAGGTATTGCACTTTCTAAAATTATTACGGCACATGGTTGAAAATAGCTGGTCCATTGCATTGATGACAATATGATAAGCAGACTATCTGCAAAAGCCTCTGTGCGCAGCTTGGATGGAGCGGGGTCTCAGGGAATCAACAGGATGGAGCAAACAGCTATGGCTGAATCTCAGCAGTGCCCTAAGAGGCTCCGGGTCTCAGTGTCCTGAAGTAATTGCTGCAAACACCACCGAGAGAAAGCCTCTCTGGAGTTCCTCTTGGTGCCAGATAGTCCAGCTTCTCCCCATATGAGTCTGGATCCCCAGAAACTCACCCAGGACTGGAGTTCAGAGCCTTCAGGAGCTTGTGACTCCCTCTGGATTGAAAAAGAGAACCATGTCCTCAGTCACCAGCCCTCTCTGTGAGCCCTTTCCATACCTCTGCACTTTACTTCCACACCTCCTCTGAATCTCAGTGTGCTTCTCCTTTAACTTCTAATTGTAGAATTTCCACTCAGCCAGCCTTCCTATGGTTCTGGGTGGTGTCTGCCCTTTCTCTTTGTTGTAGTTTTGAAGTGGTTGTACGAAGCAGTAATTTCAGGTGTTTACCTATGCCACCATCTTGGTTTCTCTGATAAGCAGACTATCTGAACAAGGAATGGCAAGTATTTGAATGCCTTAAAGAGACACATAGCCAGTGACTTCCTTGATGATCAACGACAACAGTGGATGCAATCACATCTACTGATAAAAATGATGCCTCTGAGGACAACCAACATGTCAGAATAGGTAAACACTGGGACTTGCCACCTCCCACAACCACATCAAAATTACAACTAAAATATAAAATAACCATCATTCAGAACTGCCTGAAAGCTGACTAATGGAAGTCCTACAACTAGAGAAGTAAAGAAAGTACTTTGAGACAGGTAGGAATGGTAGAGGCATGGAATGACCTGATCTAACACCCACATGTGGCATTTTTTTCTATCAGGAGGGATATCTCAGTTGCAGAGGCCTCCCATGAGAAGTGAGGGGGTCCCAGATCCACACCAGCCCCCCAACCCAGGGCTCCAAAGCTGGGAAGAGAAGTCCCTGTAACTTCAGGCTATAAAAACCAGCGGGGTCCTGGCCTCTTTGACTCAGTGGATAGAGCGTCGGCCTGCAGACTGAAGGGTCCCAGGTTCGATTCCGGTCAAGGGCATGTACCTTGGTTGTGGGCACATCCCCAGTGGGAGGTATGCAGGAGACAGCTGATCGATGTTTCCCTCTCGTTGATGTTTCTAACTCTCTATCCCTCTCCCTTCCTCTCTGTAAAAAATCAATAAAATTAAAAAAAAAAAACAGCAGGGATTGTGGCTGAATGATATGGAGGCTTCTGGACACCCAGGCAGTTCCTCTTAAGGGCTTGCACATAATCTTACACAGTCCCACTCCCTCTGAGCTCCAGCACCAGGCAGTGGCTTTGGGGACCCAGGGGTATATGGAAAGGAACTGGGTTGACTGACACTGGGACAGGAATTTGGGGGCAGCTTTCTCCTAGACAGGGGTGCTCACAGAGGTCAATGTTCCTGTGCTGGGACCACCCCCATTGCAGAGCTGACTGGCAGCCAAATCTGAGTTTCCACCAGCATGGCCCACACTGTTTGCTCTATCCTGGTGATTCCCTGAGACCCCACCCCATCCAATTTTCAGTCCTATCCAGCTGTTTGCAGTGGCTTTTCCATATAAATCAGTGGTTCTCAATCTTGGCTGCACATTAGAATCACCCTGGAAATCTTTTTAAAATCCTGATTTCTGGGCCTCATCCTCTGGAAATTCTGTTTCTTTGTTATGGGGTGGGGGCACAGCATTAAGAGCAAAGAAACAGAATTTCTGGAGGATGAGGCCCAGAAAACAGGATTTTAAAAAGATTTCCAAGTGATTCTAATGTGCAGCCAAGGTTGATAACCACTGATTTATATGGAAAAGCCACTGCAAACAGCTGGGTAGGACTGCAAATTGGATGGGGTGGGGTCTCAGAGAATCACCAGAATAGAGCAAACAGTGTGGGCCATGCTGATGGAAACTCAGATTTGGTTGAGAACCACTGATATAAATTGTCTGTCCTGGCTCAGGCTTAAGACCTTTCTAAAATCTCTCAAGCAAACAGCAGCTGGCATCAGCATGCCCCAATTACTGGCCCAATTACTGGTGTAGCTCAGTCATTGAGCTTCAACCTATGAATCAGGAGGTTGCTGCTCAATTCCTAGTAAGGGCACACACCTGGGTTACAGGCTCAATCCCTAGTAGGGGGCATGCAGGAGGCATTCAATCAATGATTCTCTCTAATCATTGATGTTTCTCTCTCTCTATCTCTATCACCCTTCCTCTGTGAAACCAATAAAACAATTTTTAAAAAATAAAAAAGAGGCCCAAGACCTGGCACTAGCACCAGACTGCCTTCTTTCATAGTTGGGCCTCTCCTAGATACTTCCAAGCCCAATATAAATAGCAGCCATCTGAATACCTCTCTATAGCTCTTTCCAGGTGGCCCCAGGCAGTGGTTGACTTTGCACCTCTCAGGAGGCCCCAGAGCCAGTGCACCCAGTGGACACTTTGAGATCATACCAAATTACAACTCTACACATTCACAAGCAACACATTCAAGGAGCAGACTCAGTGAACACCAAAGACTAACTGAAGCAAGTCCTGCTCTATAGGGGTGTCTCCTACACAGCTGTTCTTTCACTATAGTTGCAGCCAGTCCTTACAGCCAATTGATCTGGGGTTCAATTCTTTCCAGTGATGCCAACAGAAATCAGGGCTCAACTACAACAAAACTATGCACACAGTCCACAGAGGAGTGAATCTAGAAGGCCAAGTTCAGGTGACTGGGAGGCTGGGCCCTACAAAACACCTATTATACAAGGCCATTCTACCAATTACACAGACATAGCAGCTCTACTCAATACATAGAAATAAACACAGAGAAACAACCAAAATGAGGAGACAAAGAAACATGTCACAAATGAAAGAAATGGAAGCAAGCAACCCACTGGATACAGAATTCAAAAAAATGGTTGTGAGGTTGCTCAAGGATCTTAATGAGAGCCTCAAGGTACTTAGTGAAAGCTTCAAGGGGCTTAGTGAGACTTTAAAGAATCTTAGTGAAAATTTCAAAGACATGAAAAAGGACCAGTCAGAAATTAAGCATATACTAACTGAAATAAAGAATAGCCCTGACTGGTTTGGCTCAGTGGGTACAGCATCGACCTGCATACTGAAAAGTCCCAGATTCGATTCCAGTCAAGGGCATGTACCTTGGTTGCGGGCACATCCCCAGTGGGGGGTGTGCAGGAGGCAGCTGATCGATGTTTCTCTCTCATCCGTGTTTCTAACTCTCTCCCTCCCTTCCTCTCTGTAAAAAATCAATAAAATATATATTTTTTAAAAAGAATAATTTACCAGCCTAAGTGCTCATCAGCAGATGAATGGATTAGAAAACTGTGGTACATCTACACAATGGAATACTATGCTGCTGTAAAAAAGAATAAATTCTTACCACTTGCAGCAGCATGGATGGAACTGGACAGCATTATGCTAAGTGAAATAAGTCAGTCAATGAAAGAAAAATACCACATGATCTCACTTATTTATGGATAATAAATACCATTATAAATTGATGAACATAAACAGATACAGAGGCAGAAAAGCATTGAATAGACTGTCAAACTACAGCTGGAAGGCTGGGGAGGGTTGTGGAGAAGTTAAGAGATCAACTGAAGGACTTGTATGCATGCATATAAGCATAATCAATGGACAAAAGACACTAGGGAGGTAGGGGAGGAGGGGGGAAGGTCAAGAGAAAGAATAGAGATTTATTTAATAGAGACTGTTTGTAATACTTTAAGCAATAAAACAAAATTTAAAAAAAGAATAATTTACAGGATTCAACAGTAGAATAGAGGGTTCAGAGAGTCATATCAATGATTTGGAATATGAGAAAGCAAAAACACCCAATCAGAAGAGGACAAAGAAAAAAAGAATCCAAAATTATGAAGATAATATAAGGAGCCTCTGGGACAACTTTAATCATACCAACATTTGCATTATAGGGGTGCCAGGAGGAGGAGAGAGAGAGCAAGATATTAAAAACCTATTTGAAGAAATAATCACAGAAAACTTCCCCTATCTGGTGAAATAAATAGACTTACAAATCCAGGAAGTGCAGAGAGTTCCAAACAAGAGGAATCAAAAAAGGCCCATGCCAAGACACATCATAACTAAAATGCCAAGGGCAAAAGATAAAGAGAGAATCTTAAAATCAGCAAGGGAAAAGCAGTTAGTTACCTAAAAGGGAGCACCAATGTGACTATTAATTGATTTTCTCAACAGATACTATGCAGCCCAGAAGGGAGTGGCAAGGAATATTCAAAGTGATGAAAAGCAAGGACCTACAACCAAGATTACTCTACCCAGCAAAGCTATCATTTAGAATTGAAGGTCAAATAAAGAGCTTCACAGTCAAGAAAAAGCTAAAGGAGTTCATTACCACCAAACCTTTGTTACATAAAATGTTGAAGCGTCTTCTTGAAGAACAGGGAGAAGAAGGAGAAGGAGAAAGAGAAGGAGAAGGAGAAGGAGAAGGAGAAGGAGAAGGAGAAGGAGGAGGAGAAGAAGAAGAAGAAGAAGAAGAAGAAGAAGAAGAAGAAGAAGAAGAAGAAGAAGAAGGAGGAGGAAGAGGAGGAGGAGGAAGAAGGAAGAGGAGGAGGAGGGGGATAAGAAGGAATATGAACAATAAAATGGCAATAAATACATATCTATCAACATTTGAATCTAAAAATCAAAATAAATGATGAACAAAATAGAAGGAGAGTCATGGAAACATGGAACAGACTGACAAATCTCAGAGGGAAGGGGGGGAAGGGGGCAGGAAGAGATCAACCAAAGATCTTATATGTGTACTAGTGACCCAGTGCATGGATTCATGCACCTTGAAAGGAAATTAATTAGAAGGTGGCCAATGGGATGGGACTGAGCAAGATGGGCCAGACACATCCTGGAGCCAACTTCCCATGGCCCCTCCCTGGCCAGCCACACCTGTGGTGACCCTGTGGCTCGAAAGGCATCTGCAGAGTGAGGGGCATCCCTCTGGCAGGTGGGGTCCCTCAGTCTGGGCTGTGGGGATCAGGCTGAAACTGGCTCTCTGAAATCCCTTGAGGGGTCCCAGAATGCAAGAGGGCACTCTGCAAAGTTACTGTCCTACAGGGTGTGGAATGCAAACACAAATGTGCAGTAAACCAGATTCAGAGCTGACAATGCCCCAGCAACAACATAACCTATGGCCAAAGATGGGATCGCTTGGCCCCATGAGGAATCAGGCTCCCTCTTCTCTGGTTTCAGGGTGTGTCACCCGAGAACCACTGCTGCCAAGTCACTGCAGCTTAGCAGCTCCTGCATTGAGTGGCTCCTCCCTAGTGGTCAGTGCAACTGGTTGGATGGAGGGAGGGACACTTAACATATTAGCCTTTTATATATATAGACTAGGGGCCCAGTGCACAAAAATTTGTGCACTCGGGAGGTCCCTCAGCCCAGCCTGTGCCCTCTCACAGTCTGTGACCCCTCTGGTGATGTCCACCTGCTGGCATGCCTGACCAGCTTGGGTGAGGGGCTGATGGCTGTTTGCAGACTGGCCAAGCCCCCCAGTGGGGACACTGACCCCATGAGGGTGTGGCCAGCCTGGGTGAGGGGCTGAGGGCTGTTTACAGGCTGCCCACAGCCCCTTCAAGTTTTGGGTCCCTACTGGGGTACCTGGCCAGCCTGAGTGAGGGGCTTATGGCTGTTTTCAGACTGGCAAGCCCCCCAGTGGGGTCCCTCACCCCACTGGGGTGTGGCCCCTCACCCCACTGGGGTGTGGCCAGCCTGGGTGCAGAGCTGAGGGACATTTTCAGGCTGCCCACAGTCCCTTCAGGTTTTGGGTCTCTACTGGGGTACCTGGCCAGCCTAGGTGAGGGGCTGGTGGCTGTTTGCAGGCTTCCCACAGTCCCTTCAGGTTTTGGGTCCCTACTGGAGTACCTGGCCAGCTTGGGTGATGGGCTGATGGCTGTTCACAGGCTGGCCAAGCCCCCCAGTAACGTCCCTCACCCCATTGGGTTGTGGCCAGCGTGGGTGATGGGCTGAGGGGCCCTTTCAGGCTTTCAAGCTGCCCACAGCTCCCATTGACCCACTGTCCCAGCAAGGCTGGCTGGAAGCAGGTTTCTGGGGTTTGTTTATCTTCTATAATTGATGCACTGTTCCTTTAAGCTGAGGCCTAATAACGAAACCTCCTCTCTGCTTCAGCTCACGGCTTCTATTATGAGACATTGTTACTCTTAGTAGTCAGGCCAGGCCTGCTGTTTCCTTCAGCTCCCAAGGATTCTATGATTGATACTTTATTGCAAATATGTTTTGCCTTGAGCCAGGATAAGCAGAGCGGGCCGCAGTTTCAGTTTCATTCCTGCTGCAATGGAAGCTGCCGTTTACTCAGGTCCGTGAGTGGCGGCCTCCATGTTGGCTGGGTTAATTTGCATACAGTCACTCTGATTGACTGGTGGGCGTGGCTTAGGCATCCTGAAGAAATGGTTAATTTTAATATTACGCTTTTATTAGTTAGGGCTAGAAGCCTGGTGCACAAAATCCGTGCACTGGAGAAAGGGGTCCCTCAGCCCACCCTGTCCCCTCTCACAGTCCCAGAGCCCTCAGGAGATGTCCTACTGACAGCTTAAACCCTCTACCTGCAGGAAGCAACCTGGCTGATCAGGGGAAAGCACCGCTGCTGCTGCCACTGCTGGCCGCCACAGCCGCCAAGGTGTTTTCATCAACACAGACTCCAGTCCCTTCACCATGAAAAAATGACTTTCTTTAGACATTTTCAAGATGCCTCTTTCATAGGATATGACATTTCTTTCTTTCTTTCTTTCTTTTTATCCTCATCTGATGATATTTTTCCATTGATTTTTAGAGAGTGTGGAAGAGAGAGAGAAAGATAGAGAGAAACATCAATGGGAGAGGGACACTGCGATTAGTTGCTTCCTGCATGAGTCCTGACCTGGGCCCTGGCCATGGAGAAGCCTGCAACCTAGGTATATGCCCTTGATCAGAATTTAAGCCAGACACTGTGGTCCACAGGCTGAGGCTCTATCCACTGAGCCAAACCGGCTAGGGCAGGATATGACATTTCTTATCCCCTCCAGCAGTGGGCCTTTGTTTTTTCCTCCAGGAGTGAGGTAGAAAAACCCTAGATCACCTTCTTAGATTCATATTAGGCAAGCTACCAAGAACACTGTGAGTAGCGTACGGAAGCTTAGCCAATGAGTGGTCAGAAAAGGTGTTTCCTCTGCAACTCAAATGCAAAGGCAGGACTGCTGTAGGTAAAGCACAGGAGGTTTATCTCAGTGCAGCGGTTGATGCAATGCTGTGAGCACACTCCAGCAGTCCAGATCTTTCTGGCAAACCAGGAAGATGGCAACGCCCGCCTGAGCCCCTCCCAGAGCCATGTACACAGTATCCCAACCTTTACGCTCATTGGCTCCCTAAGAATATGTTCCATGATTGGCCACCTCTGCTATAAATACCTCTGTACTTCCGCAATAAAATTAGACCTGCATCACAGAACCTGGTCTCCGGAGTCGTGCATGCAAGCGTCCTAGCGCTAGGGGCTCCATCGTCCTCACCCCTGGGAAATCCCCTGATTCAGACTGCTGGCAAGGGCCTGCCCTCAGCTGCAAGAGGGCCCTCTCTCTCTCCCTCTCCCTCTCCCTGTCCCTGTTCCTCTCCCTCTCTTTTTCCTTCTTCCTTTCCCTTTTCCTATCCCTCTCCACCCAGTCCACTCTCTCTAAAAAGCAGTGAAAAAATATTCTCTGGTGAGTATTGAAAAACAACACAAAACAAAACACAGAATAACAGGCCTCCTCCTTGGAGATACTGAATATGTCGGCCTGAAAGAGAATTCTTGGCTCTGTGAAGACCCCTACATGAATTTATTAACAATATTTGGAAAATTAGCCAAAGCCACACCAATGATTCAACTTTGTGCTTTTCTGTGTTCCAGGGAAGAACCAAATGATCTTTTGTTTTATTCTGTCAAAACAAAATTTTGCATGTGTTAAATACATAATTCTTATTCAAATACATAATAGCAGATGCAAAAGTTCTGTATAATGCAGTGAAGGGACTGGCAGGATGATAATGCGGTTGAAAGTAGATTGCCAAAGATGAAAGCTGAAGTAAAGGTGCGAAATTAGTTACAATCTGGCTAATGTCCTAAGGAACAATAAAACCATCACTTTTTGTATTGGTTTGTCTTCTAAACAGAAATTAGTTACATCTGTAAAATCCTAAAATTCTTTCATCTTCTCACTTTGCTGATCATTATATGTAACTTTCCAGGGCTGTAAAATGTCAAAATATATGGAACTTACTTAATTGTAATAGTGTATCAGAGTTATGTGTTTCATAGAAAAGGAAATAATCATTCTGTGGTCCTCTAATGCCCCAATTATACTGAAAGGACTTCCTATCAGCTTTTACTCCAGGCCTGCCATAGCCCAGGGAAGCTGTTGGCAGGCCCGCCCTTTCCTCTCAGGGCCTG
>PVJC01048256.1:0-12602 GCA_004026665.1 Murina feae | reverse complement strand
AGCCTCAGATGCGGCTGGGGGCAGGTCCCCAGTGGTCACACACACACACACACACACACACACACACAAAAGGCGCCTGGCAGACTGGGGCCATCATAGGACATCCACTGAGGGGTCCCAGACTGTCAGAGGGCACAGGCCGGGCTGAGGGACTCCCTCCACCCCGAGTGCACAAATTTTTGTGCACCGGGCCCCTAGTCAGTCATAAAACTGGATCAAAAGATGTACCTTCATTGGGAGAGATGCTATAAAGGAACCAAAATAGATGATAGATAGGTAGATAGATAGATGTATTTTTTTTTTCTTACAGGAAAGTAGAATAAAGCAACAGGGAGTACAAATGAAATTGCTGGGGAGGGCGTTTGGGGCTGTGGGGCTGTGGCGTCAGTCTCTTGAGACCTGTCCAACCTCACCAGCCTGGCACTTCCTGCCTCCCCACGTTCGCCCCCTGGTGCCAGGTGGGCACTGCAGGGGCTTCAGTTAACTCCACAGGAGTATTCACTGCATAACATGACAGAGCCCTTACTGTGTTGCCTGTAGTTTACTAGTAATATTTGGCCACATAGCAAAAATGTGTGTGACACGGGTTTTTTTAAGTGCTGATTGACCACGTAATTTAGAAGTCAGAATATTAAATAAACATCTCTGCCCTTTCTTCCACCAGGCAGCCCAGGGAACCGCACTCCACGCTCTGTCTGACAGGTACGTTTTGTCATTTTTATGAACTATAAATTGCTTTATGAAACATCGAGCCCTATTTATTGTAGCATATAATTCATAATAGGATTTTGTCCCTCAAGTGTCTGGGAGCTGGGGTGTTAAACGTTTTGCATGCTTGGATTTGTCATGCCCGTGTGGGTTTATTACTGCAAAAATCGCCTTGTTGTACTTCACAGGAAGTGTGGAGAGCCTCTTGTTGTTAGTGAAACAAGAGACAAGGAACTGGAGGAAAAGGCCTCAGCGCGCAGTAAATTCTGAACTTTGGAATTGGCTGCGATCTGAGCTCATTTTTCAGCAATAAGTACTTCATTTATTTTGAGATGTTTTCTTCAGACTTTTTTCCATATCATTTCCCCAGGAGCTGTCTGGCTTTCAATGAGATTCTCTCCTGAAATATTTTAGCATGTCACCAAATTCATGGTCCTGAGTGCCTGGCGCTTGGCGCCTTGCTTCGGTTGGTTTTCTGACTTGTATTATGAACGAGAGCGACCAACCCAATCAACTGTCACTCAGACTGTGTCTCGCATCTGGCTTTATTGTATCAAAATAGTTGAATAGGATCTATAGTTACTTTTGAGAGCAGATCAGGCCCTTTTTTGTTGTTGGTTTTTTATTTTTTCACTTGCCAAGGTTCTGTGTGTGCGTGTGTGCACATGTGTGCATGTGTGTGCACTTAAGTGTGTGTTTTAAAGAATTATCAGGAGGTAAAGATGAAGTCCTGTTCCTCTGCACATCTGAGGTTCTTACTGGCATCAGAACAGCTGGCTGGTGGGCACCTCAGTGTTACCTAGTGGACTGTCACCACCTCCCTTCCTTACCAGTTCTTCTTGTGTGGAATGAGCAATAATTGACTATGTGACCAAGATCAATTCAGCTTCTACAAGGGAAAACCTGTCACTTGGGCACATTGTCTGCGCACCTGGGTGTAAAGCGTTTCCTCCTGGTGGCGGGCTGAGCCCGAGTATGTTTATTGCTGTTGAAAAGCCTGCCCCAGCTCGCATGCTCCAAGGTGGCTGCCACATCTCCTCAGCAGCTCCTTCTGGGACTTTCCCAGGGGCTGGGACTGCAGTGCTTCTGAGTCTGTGGGTAGAAGGAGGAGAGGCTCTGGATCAAAACACTTAAAATCTGAGCCATTCATTCTCTTTTGGCTTCTTAAGTGATTTCTTCAACCAAATGCCCAGAAAAGCAAGAGAAAGTCCCGAACACAATATTGGTCCATTGCCAATGGTTGCCAGGTTTCTTTTGGGGGCATTGAAAATGTAAGATTAGATCATGGTGATGGTTTCACTACCTTGTAACTATGCTACAAATCATGGGATTGCATCTTTTAAATAGGAAGCTTTATGGTGATAAATTATCTATAACTAGAGGCCCAGCATATGAAATTCATGCATGGGTACGGTCCCCTAGACCTGACCTGCAATCAGGGCTATCTTCCCTGGCTGCCTGCAGCCAGCCCCACCCCCCGCCACTACCCATCCCTGGTTCCCCATTCGCCATCAGGTGATCGGAGCTTGCTGGCCAGGGGAAGAGACTGAGGGGTGGTCAGTGCACCTCATAGTGACTGGTCCAGCAGTTATTCTAGTCGTTCTGCCATTATGGTCAATTTGCATATTACCCCTTTATTATATAGGATAGAGGCCTGGTGCACAGGTGGGGGTTGGCTGGCCTGCCTTGACGGGGGCCCTCGATTGGGGTGGGGTTCCCCACGGGGGGGCGGGGTTGATTAGGGCGAGGAGCGACGGCAGTTTGCAGGCCAGCCTGGGCAAGGGGCTGGTAGTTCTGGTCTCTGGTCGTTCTGCCATTTTAGTCACTGGGCTTTTATTATATGAGATAATAAATGCATAATATGTTAATTAGACCAGATGACCTTCTGGACAAAGCCAGGGCTGCGAGGGAAGCCTGGGTCCCAGGTGCTGGCTGGAGGGAAGCCTGGGTTGGATGCCAGAGGGAAGTCGATGCC
Source organism: Murina feae (assembly GCA_004026665.1). Classification (NCBI taxonomy): domain Eukaryota; kingdom Metazoa; phylum Chordata; class Mammalia; order Chiroptera; family Vespertilionidae; genus Murina; species Murina feae. The sequence goes on along the minus strand of PVJC01048256.1, from coordinate 9,919 downwards.
AGCAGCCGGGAGAAGGAAGGCCTACTCTTGCATGAATTTCATGCATTGGGCCTCTAGTATTTCAATAAAGATGTGTATATAGATGTATCATGATCTCTGGTAGAAGGAATCAAACCTATTTTAGGAAAGCATGGGCTCCCTTTGAAGACCTGGTTGCGAGATACAATCAGAAATTAGGACTTCTTCCCAGAAGACACATGGCCCTGTCCTAGGTAGAAAGGTACATGGGTGATGAGCAGCGCTATTCCCTTTGACTTCTTTCTGCAATTCCCTCCAACCCCTCCTGGTCAAGCCCCATAGTTCATCACCTAGTAAGTTAGTACCTGGGCCCCTGTTGATTGCATGACTAAGTGCTGAATAACATGAAAAGAAAACAGTCCACTCCCTAAAGACAGAGGTTCCCATTGTCACCACTCTTCTTACGAATTTCTCTATCTTCCCATGGAGTAGAGCGTTTCCCCCTTAAATATAATACTTTTTCTGTTCAAATTTGGGGGAACTTGGCTCATTTCAAAGTAATGAGTTTCTCCACCTGCTAGCCTAGCAGCGGATTGTCTACAGCTACCTGCTATGTGCTGCCCCTGTCCTGTGTCCCTGGCTCGGGCCACACGTGTAATTGCCGTACATGAGAACCATCTGTAATCATTTGGAGATGCCATTGGAAACCCTCCTTCCAAATAAGGACTTAGACCACCTGCTGAATTCATTGGACTCACATTTTCCAGGGTCTTAAATTAGAGACTCAGAGACAGAAGTCATTTTCTACCACCTTAACTTAACCTGCCCGTGACTCTTGGTGACAGCCTAACAGCCTGCCTGTCAGAGGAACCCCTCAGGTGGGGATGGAACTGAATGAAGATTCACCCCAGGTTCTGACCTTCCTGAGGTGGAGATCTAACCCAGTATCGCTGGCTACCCATCGCCTGGTACTCACCTAGTACACATTCATTTACACTGATAATTCTAGTTTCTAAACTACTATTTTTCAGCATGTTAACCATCTCTTCATATAAAATTCCATATGTGGCAGCGCTTCCCTTTTTATCCCAGAAACACAGAACACTGTTTAGACCTTAAGGGGTGCATCCTGAGGTCTGCACGTCGAGTTGAGCAGGGTGGCGCAGGCTGGCCCAGGTCATGGTGCACAGCTCCACGGGGCCCTTCTCGCTTCCATGTGGCCGCACAACCGCCTGGAGTGCCCAGGGCCCAAGGACGTTTGGTACGGGGCTCAGCGCTGTTTTGTTTCAAGATGTGCAACTTGATGATGAAGTGGGTTTGGTTGGCAGGGTTTGAGGGATGTGGGTTTACAGTGCAGGAAGCCTGTTATTGCTCTCTGCCTCCAGGGCAGGAAGCCTGCTTCCAAGGCGTTGAGGCGGACCCTGGTAGGCCAGTGACAATGCAAAGGGATGGCATTTCTCTGTCCTTGGTAAGGAACATAAAAGGCTCATCTCTGTGAGGTGTCAGAGGGGAGAGGCTATCCAAGCACCTTTGGAAGGCCAGTGTAGCCTGTCTTTTCACTTCTCCGGCCTCCTGTTCTAAGTAGGCATTCTAGGAGAACGCAGGTGTCTAGTAGCTCATATTGTATGTTTTAAAGAGTGTGAGTCCATGGTAACCAAAGCACAACCCTGATAAATTGAAACTATGAAATGTTTCATTACCTACATTTCAAAATTACCTGTGATCAACCCCAAAGAAACCTTTGGCTTTGCTTTGTGTGGCCTGCGCGATGAGCTTAATTCACAGTTCAGCCTGAACAGCCAGTGTGTCCGCAGGTCATCGTGGGATCACAGCCACAAAGCAAATCTGACTTCCTCCAACTTATGCCTGCCACCCGCACGACGGGAAGGGCCAACGTGTAGGTGGGGGGGGGCCTGTTTTTCATTCTTTTCTAGCATCAGCTATAGAGTGTTTCATCTGTTCTATGCCACTGGATGTCCACTATACCAAAGGCGTGGTGGTGCCTCAAATAATGAAAACCATCAGGAGACCAGGGCAGGAAGAGGGGGCAAAAGCCTCAGTATGGTAGACAAGCCAATTATAAGAAAATCTCAACTTGCCAAAAGACACAGTGCTTTCCACCTACTCCTTGGAGTGTGTGCCTCTCAGGCGTCTTTTGTTCTTATGGATTGTGTGTCGGTGGGTGGAGAGGGGCAAGGACAACCGGGATAAATGGACCGGAGGCTGGCTTGTCCAGGCGAGCCCGGGGTGGGTGCACTGCGCGGGAAAGCGTGCACCGTGGGAATGTGGAAAACACGCAGAGGGAAGGAGAGGGAAGGATGTGCACGCAGCATACAAAGTCCTCTCGCTGTGATTCACTTCCCCCTCTAAGCAGTAAATAGTAGATAACTGTGATGAAAAAAAAGGGTCCTGTGATTTATCAAGCCGAGCAGCTGTGCATTTGCAGGAGGCAGAGGTCCATCTTGAAGCCTGGGCAGGAGCGGGAGGCACGCGAGGACTCGGTGTCAATCACCCGGCGCCTCCATGGTCCCGGAGGCAGGCCTCGAGCTCCACAGCGCTGCTTTATGGCCGCTGATCAGGAATTCATATTTGCTGCGAGACCTCAAGCATCATTTGCAGTAACTTGGGCTTTAGAAAAACTGAGCCTAATTTCACCTGAACAAATCGTGTTCAGCTACAGATATGAGGAGCTGGAATAAAGGGTGTTCGACTTAAAAAAAAAAAAAAGGAATGAACGAGAAAGCCAACATGAAAACAGTTGTTGAAGCGCTGACAGTTGGAGGGCACGCACGGCCCTGGTGAAATCGTGCATGTAATCATCGTCTGAAATGTCAGCCTGCCACGGCAGAGATGCCTGTGTGTTTATAGCCTCGGAGACGCATCACCAGACTGTGCCCTGTCAGCCCATCTGGCAGTATTTCAGCTCCAGGATCCATTTATATTGAAATCCAAACAACGACCATTGATTTATTCATTTATGCCACAAGTATTTATTGAGTACATCCCAGGAACCCAGCGGCTGCCGTGCGGTGCAGGGCCACGGGGACCACGCGGCCGCGCACCCCTCGGGGCTTCATCGTCCAGAGGGCTGCTGGCTCGCACATTTGCTGCTCTCAGTTTAGCTTCCTCGAGTCAGTCTCGCCCATCAAATGCCCCCTTCCCATTAGGGAGAAGATGATGAAATTAATTAAGTGAGGAATCGCATATAGGGAAGAGGTTTTACCTCCCTGTGAGTCTGCCTGCATCTAAAAGCAGGACTGGATGTGTCCCCGAAGCAAGGCAGGGAGGACTTTTAAGAATTTCTACATTTTGAGTCTGAAAGACGTCCAGGAGGCACACGGGAGGGAGGGTGTCAACCCTGAGACCCATAGTCTCTAATCTCCAGTGCCTGGGACTCTGTAATAAGGTTCTTCTGGGATGCCGTGTAAATAAAAGCTTCCTACAGCGCTCACAAGCCCTGTGAGGTAGGAAGGACTCACTTGATCAGCAAGAAGACTGAGCCTCAGAAGGTGACGGGATTCAGCCAAGGTCACAGGCAGAGCTGGGACAGGCCTCCAGGGCCCCATCGGTCTTCACTCAGCAACAAGCAGGCTGGGGTGGGGTTGGGGGCAGGCGACTAAAACTGTCTTTGTTTCTACTAGTAATTATAATAATCGTAACATTTCATTCATAACTAAGGTGATCTTTTTATCCCTGGCACCTCGCACAGTGCCTGGAAATTAGGAAACACAGTAAGTTATTTGATGAATGGAAGAGAACAATGAATACATGAATGAAGGTTTTGTAGTTAAACAATGGTGACTTTGGACTTAAATAGGAAACACTTTCCTGAACCTGGCTGTTCCCATGGCAGCAGACCACCTCAGGAGGCAGAGTCCGGGGCCAGGGCTCATTCCTGAGGGTCCAAGCAGGGCCCTACCTATAGATGCCATAGAATTGAGACGCACTGTTCACTGCCATACACACCTGTCAGAGTGGCTGTCATCAGTAAATCCACAGACAGCAAGTGCTGAGAGGATGTGGTGAAAAGGGAACCTTGTTTGTGCACTGCTGGTGGGAATGCACTTGGTGCAGCCACTGTGGACAGCCATATGGTGTTACCTCAAAAAATTAAAAATGGAACCGCCTTAGGACCCAGCAATCCCGCTTCTGGGAATTTATCCAAAGAAAGCCAAAACACTAATTGAAAGAATATGTGTACCCCTATTTTCATTGCAGCATTAATTACAATAGCCAAGATTTTGGAAGCAACCCAAGTTCCCATCAGTAGATGAGTGGATAAAAAAAAAAAAGCTGTGGTACATCTACACAATGGAATATTTCTCAGCTATAAAAAAGAAGGAATCTTACCTTTTGCAACAGCGTGGATGGACCTGGAGAACATTATGCTAAGTGAAATAAGCCAGTCTGAGAAAGACAAGTACCATAAGATTTCACTCGTGTGAAATCTAATGAACAAAATGAACTAACAAGCAAAGTAAAGATTGACTTATAGATCGAGAGTAGGCTGACAGCTGTCGGGGGGGTGGGTGGCTGGGAGGGGGATAGAGGGATTGAGAAAAAAGAAAGAAAAAAGAGAAAAAAAACTCATGGACATGGACGACAATGTGGTGATTGCCGGGAGAAGGAGGGGTTGGCGAGATACAGAATGGGGGGATAAATGGTGATGGACGGAGACTTGACTTGGGGTGATGGACTCACGATACAGTGTACAGATGATGTGTTGTAGAACTGTGAACCTGAAACCTGTGTAATTTTGTGTCACCCCAATAAATTCAATTTAGAAAATTGGTCCAAAAGTAGGTAAGAAAGTCTTCTTAAAAAATGTTAAAGGATTGGAAGTCTTTTTAAAAAATGCCAAAAGATTGAAATTAGAGTGAGTTAAGTTAGAAATAATAACAGAAGAGAACACGTGATGCCATCCAGAGCTCTCGGCACCAAGAGCGAGTGAAGGCCATGGCCACGGTCCCTCCCGCTCCTTATGCTTCACCCTGTCCAAGGACTTAAAATGCCCCCATTTTTCTTTAAATATATGTTTATTGATTTCAGAGAGGAAGGGAAAAGGAGCAAGAGGTAGAAACATCAGTGATGAGAGAGAATCATTGACTGGTGACATTGACTGCTTTTGCATGCCCCTCACTGGGGATCTAGCCCATAACCCGTGCACATGCCTAGACTGGGAATCGAACAGTGACCTCCTGGTTCATAGTTCAACAAACTGCCTCCATCTTATTTCCACCAGTTATTTGTAACTAGAGGCCTGGTGCAAGGATTTGTGCACTGGTGAGGTCTCTTAGCTTGGCCTGAAGGGATCAGGCCAAAACCAGCTCTCCAACATCCCCTGATTGCGACAGGGTGGTTCTTGGGTGATGTACCCAGGAATTGGACTAGGGTGTGAGTGAAACAAATTTGGGGCCGACAGTGCCCCAGCAGCAACCTAACCCACGGCCAATTCCACAAGGAATCGGGCTTTCCTCCTCTACTGGTTGGAGCATCTGCACCCTGGTGGACATTGCAAATCATAGCTCCCAGGCAAATGGTCAGATGGTCGCTTAGGCTTTTATATATATAGATTCTTTCTGTCCTCTCCGACATTCATTTGATGCAGGTTCAGTTCTGAGCTCCTCCACTTGGCGAGGCATTGTGTTGACCTCCACGGGAGACACACATATTCCTTACAATGGAGCCCACTCTGCAGGAGCTGACGGTGACTGAGGACACGTGGGTGTCCACATAACCACTGTGTATTAAACGTGGACATGTGCACACAGCTCTAAGTCTACTACAGCAGCCGTGTGTGGGCGCTACGCTGAGCATTTCACTCACATACTCCCTTTAATCCTCACACCACCCTCTCAGCTAGGAAGGAGAGATTAGCATGAAGACCTGAAAGATGACATTTTCAATGAAGTTTCATTTCATTTACCAAATACTCTCCCTACAATCCCAGTGAGTCTGGTTTCCAGCGATACATAACTTAGCCAAAGCCTCCAAACTGGTCTGACTGACTCTGTCAGTTCTCTTAGCTGCTTCAGTAACACCATCCGCACACACACCCATAAATTAATAGGAAGAGTGTCACCAGCAGGGTACAGGTATAACACTGAAGCATTCAGAGCACAGAGGAAGGGGAGGGGCCTTTGAGGTGACATGTGAAGGACAAATGGCATCAGAACAGGCCACCCAGGATGGAGAAGGAGAGGGCCAGCCTTCTCTGCAAAAAGAATGGCCTGAGCAAGGCCAGGCTGAAGCATGAGCAAGGAGCAGCCCCCACCCAAGGTGTGGGCCCTGCAGGTTCTTGGCAGCCGCCAGGCAGGGTGCTGGGGTGGGGATGCCCATTGCTCCATAGCGCTTCCTCAAGCCTGGGGTCCAGCCTCATATTCCACAGAAACCATGAATAACCAACGTACCCCACTCCCACAGCTCCTATTCCATCAACACAGTGTGTACTCGCCGACATGGGCGTGCTTCTGCCCTCTGCTTCCTTATGCATTTATCTGTTCTCAACAACGAGTAGAGAACACAATCTACACCTTGAATGGCAGGGCGCCCTGCCTACAAAGTGGCTGCTCAGTAACGACTTACCCAACACCTTTCCAACAAGAAAGACCAAGAATGCCGCTCATCTCTAGTTTCCTGGGATGGAGGGGAAATACCAGCTGCAGCCTGGCCCTCAAGGAGCAAGCAAGGGGCTCTGAATCCTTACACTTGGGTTGGAACTCGCTTTGGGCCAAGGAGTCACCGTCTGAGTCTGAACTTTCTTCGTTGTATAAATAGGAGGATAAGAGTGTCCCCTTGTTAGGTTTCTGGACAGATTAAATGAGGTGGTGAGTAGAAGGGCTCTGTCAATCTAGCAGTCACTCTGTTGCCACACTAGGCAAAGTCTCTCCCCACTGTACCATGAGACGCTCTTCCAGTCCAACCAAGAGGCTTGAAAACCAAAGGAAGAAAAGAATTAATGTGAATCTCAGATGGGAAACATGAGTAACTAATTGTATGGAGCATGTTTTTTATTTGTTTGTTAGTTTGTGTCTTTAAATATTTTTTAATCCTCACCCAAGGACATTTTTCTATAGATTTTTAGAGAGCGTGGAAGAGAGAGAGAAAGACAGAGAGAAACATTGATGTGCTAGAAACACATTAATTGGTTGCCTCCTCCACAAGCCCCAACCAGGGCCCGGGCCAGGGAGGAGTCTGCAACCGAAGTACGTGCCCTTGACTGGAATTAAGCCCAGGACCATTCAGTCTGCATGCTGATACTCTATCCACTGAGCCAAACCAGCTAGGACTGTATGGGGCATGTTTTCACTTTGGCATTATAGAAAAACTAGTGGCCCGGTGAATGAAATTTGTGCACATTAAAAGGGAATTAATTAGAGGAAATATTTTAATATTGCTGTTTGCCTTTTCTCTATAATAGAAATTTCAGAGATGAAAGAAAATTAGTAAAATGTACATGAAAATCTTCCTCCTGTCAGAGTCTGGGGCATGCCACAGGACCCAGAGTCAAGTCCCCGCCCACCCGCATGTATCTTGAAATCATGTGAGACCCAGAACCAGCCAGCCCCACCCGCATTGGGCAAGGTCCAGACCCGGCCGGACCCACCCCCCTCAAACCCCATCAGGCAGGGTTGCAGCCTCAGGTCCCCCGTCAAGCCCTGCCATGTAGGGGGTGCAGCCTCAGGGCCCCCGGCCTAGTGCTGGAACAGGGGGGATAGCCTGAGGTCCCCCCATCAGGCCCCACTGGGTGGAGGGACATAGCCTGAGGCCCCCGTCAAGCCCTGCTGGGCTGGGACCACGGCCTCAGATACCCTAACCGGGTGCCAGGCGAAGGGCATGGCCTGAGGTCCTCCATCAAGCCCCACCAGGCAGGGGGCACAGCCTCAGGTCCCCTGGCCTGGCACCAAGCAGCCTCACATCCCTGCTGATCGCTTGTTAAGACTCATTATGGGAACCCCGCCTCTGCTGTAGGTGCAACCATCTTGTGTTACGGGAACCCTGCCTCCACTGTGGGCACAGCCATCTTGTGATGGAGTGAGTGTCAATTTGCATATTACCTCTATTATGTAGGATGATATCAATGTATCCCAAGAACTATCCCTCACTGTTGCTCATTCCGCCCCTACTTTGGGGCAGGTTCTCATCCAGCCTGTTCTCCCTTGAGTCATTGGTGTGTCTCAGGGTCCTCGGGAGGCTCACGCTCGCCTGCAGCTGATCCAGCTGATTGCCAAAAAACTGTTTTCATTTTATTATTTCAAAGCAAATAATCACATTTCAAAAGCCAACATGATCTCTCAGATCACATGGGAATCTCAGGTCAAGATCTGTTTTGGGGACTATTATAAGAGAGAAAACACTAAATAGCTGCATGTCCTCTAAGGCCGACAGACCCGGCCATGCTCCCAAGGTGGCTCCTTGCCTCACAGCCCTCCCGAAGAGTACGAGATAAGTAAGTGTTCCTGCCCCACCTTGGGCGGCTGTTAGCTTAACAGGCCACATTACCATCTGAAATGCAGGCTATCAGGTCTGAAAATCAGCTTTTAAAACCCCCTGCACTAATTTTCACACTACAACTGAACAGCTCCTGAGAAACCATTGAGTTCTATCAGGTAATAACACACATTTTAAAAGCTCCCAAACTTGTATTTTACAAATAGAACAGGACAGCCTGGAAGAAACTGTGCAGACTTTTTGAGTAAATAAGTTATATGAAGCCACTGATTACCATTTGGGATGGTTTGTGCAGTGGTTCTCAACCTTCCTAATGCTGAGACCCTTTAATACAGTTCCTCATGTTGTGGTGACCCCCAAACATAAAATTATTTTCATTGCTACTTCATAACTGTAATTTTCCTACTGTTATGAATCGTAATGTAAATATCTGATATGCAAGATGTATTTAGGCGACTCCTGTGAAAGGGTCGTTTGACCCCCAAAGGGGTCACGACCCACATGTTGAGAACCCCTGGTTTAGTGGGTTTTGGGAAGCCCAGAAATGATGGGAACCTGATGCCTGGGATAAGGAGCAGCAGGAGGGCCTGGAGGAGAGTAGGTTTAGCCCTGTGATCAGAGCCCACAGCTGCCTTCAGGAATAGCTGGGGGACTCAGCATGGCCTTGAGAGGGTTCGACCTCTTTAAAAAAAAAAAAGAAAGATAGTGCGAATGATTGCGCAACAGTGTGAATGTATATACACTTTAAATAATTATTTATTCCAATTGGGTTAAATCTGAAAAGAAACATCCGTTGAGCTATCAGCTCTTATTGTGTATACTTTTGGGGGGACACCCTGTATATATGAAACCACTATCAACAGTTAAAAAAAACACAATGTACGTCTCTGCACATCCTAATATTCTAGATGCCCCTGTCACTGTTGTCTACTCCTTTTCAAAAAAACGCTATTTTTGAAGTAGAATTACACGTATACCTTCTGGAATAACTACTAGATTAAATTAAGCACTTGCTGTCCTGCACACAATGTTCTGATCATTAGTTAATGAGGGGTCACTTCTGTTCAGGTGTTAAAACTGATTACACGTGAATATAACCTACAATCTCACCCATCCCACTCTTTAAATTTTGTGCGTGTGGCCACCATCCTTACTGATTCCATCTGGGAAATCAAACTGAACATGAAAGAAGCCCAAAGGCAAGAAATACTTTATAGGAAAAGAAGAAGATTCAAACAAGGTGCATTTTTTTATACACACGTCTATTGTCTATTTCCTAACACACCAGTGCCGCTGTCTTGAGCTACGTCACCAGTAAATGGAGGGCCGGCTACAGAAACATGGCGTGGCTCCAGGTTTAAAGCCAGTAGGTAGATTAGGGTTGAGTTTTCTTGTTTTGTATCCTTTTGTTTCAAACCAAACTACTTACCTACTTTTGGTGGAAGCTTATTTAAACTGTGACACCCCCACTGTTTTTGGTTCTGTTTAATCTCCTTCTAGTGGAGTCTAC
>PVJC01048255.1:0-12616 GCA_004026665.1 Murina feae | reverse complement strand
GGTGGTGATGGAAGTGATGGTGATGGTGGTGATGGTGATGGTGGTGATGGTGGTGATGGTGGTGATGGTGGTGATGGAAGTGATGGTGGTGATGGTGATGATGGTGATGGTGATGATGGTGATGGTGATGGTGATGGTGATGATGGTGATGGTGGTGATGGTGGTGATGGTGACGGAAGTGATGATGGTGATGGTGATGGTGGTGATGGTGGTGATGGTGGTGATGGAAGTGATGGTGATGGAAGTGATGGTGATGATGGTGATGGTGGTGATGATAATGGTGATGACGATGTTAATGATGATATAATAGATCAACAGAGGTGGGTGCAGTGCCAACACCTGGCATGAGGCGGCATCACTGACCCGGGCTCTCCAAGAGGCCAAGTGGGTCCCCCACTCGTGCTCAGAGTGGCAGCCAGCACCACGCTTATCCTTGAAAAGCTGCTCCCCCTCCTGGCTGTCGGGCAGCCCTGGGAGCCCACCCCCTCTGCCACTTCCCACTCTGACTGGTAAACAGTCACCCTCCCCCCCAGAGTGCCTGCGGAGGGGGCGGGAGTGTCACACCCTGAGGGCTGGGAGGCAGTATTTGGCGCAGCCACCCGTCCAGCAAGGCTGCCTTGAGGGGCTGGCCCCTCCTGGAGCAGATGCCCAGCGGCCTCCTGACGAGCCACTAATGAGGAGGTGGCCTTGCCAGGCAGCCCTGCTGGCGGCTGGGCTCCGTCTGTCTGCCCCCAGCTTCCTGGCCTCTCCAGCCAGACAGGACCTGGCTCCCCACAGAAGCCGCCAAATGTCCTTAATCGGCTCCGCAGCCGCCCCCCCCCCCTCCTGTGCGAAGCTCTGCCCGGCCATTAGCCCCGCACTGGCCCCCTGCCACCCCGCTGGACCCGGCCGCCCTGGAGCTGCGGGAAGTGGGCTGAGACTAAGGTGACCAGACGTCCTGCTTTGTAACAATTTTTCCCGCATCCCGCGGCGTTTTAAAAAAGTCCCGATTTTTGCAAAGAGACATATGTACTACTCTTAGCAATATTTTAATAATAATAATAATAATAATAATAAAGAACCCCCCGCCCCCGGTCAATGGTGTCCCGCTTTACCAATGTTAAAATCTGGTCACCTTCGCTGAGACGGGAGCGGCCGCCGGAGCCCCCAGGCCGGTGCCCAGCGTCTCCGATGTGCCCACTGGCAGAGGAGGCCTGGCTGCCGCTGCCCGCTGCCCACGGAGGACCTGAGGCCGCCCCGCCCTGCCGGGGTCAGCGCTTGCCCCACGGGGAAGTCAGTGCCGCACTAAACGTGAGGGCACATTCATCACGTCCGTCCACACAGCTCCCCCCCTTTTCCCCAAAACATGGGCTCCCTGGGCCTGTTTTTCTAGAAAAAAAAAAGGAGCGAAGGACCAGTTTCCCAGCTCTGGTTCCAGAGAACAGCAGCGCGTGGGGAGGAGCCGAGGGCAGATGGCCTCCGCCCCTGTGGCCTGGACGGGGCGGGGTCTGAACTTTAAGTGCAATTTCCGATTGCTAAGTGCTGGCGACCCAGGGAAAGGGCCCAGCCCAGTGAGGGTCACAGGTGCCCGTCTGCAGGCCTGCGGTGCCCGGGGCTGTGCCCGGTGGGCTCGGGGCTGAGCAGAGCCCGTGCCCCCTGGAGAGGCTGGGAGGTCTCAGGCCTGAGGGTGTTTGGAGGCTCTGGGCCTCTTCTCAGAGCCCCCGCCCTGGCACCCATGGGTGGTCACATGAGGCACCCTGGGGGGCGGGGAGGGCCACGGGGGGGGTGGGGCAGGACACCAGGCCGGCGCCTCCCTGGGCTCAGAGCAGTTTTCCTCCAGGTCCAACATCTGTTCGCTCGAGCGCTTGGCTCCTGCCAGGGCACCCATACCTTGAGTGGTGCCCAGAGCTGTGTGTGGAGCCAGCCCCTAAGGGGCAGCTGGGGCAGCGCCGACAGCCCGGGGCCTCTCCTGGGGCGGGGAGCACCGCCCAGGGCGCCCTGGACGGAGAAGCCAGTGCCACAGTCAGTGCGTCCAGGCTCCGTCCTGTGGCCTCCCCACAAGCCACAGCCGGGTCCCCTCCATGCATCCGAGTGTCCAAGCCCAGCCCCACGGGGTGGCCCTGGGAGGATCAGGCCTTGATGCTGGGCTCCTTGGGGACAGGCCACACGCGGGGCGTCCACCTGGCGCCCCACCCAGTGTCCAGGGGGGCGTGGGCAGGCATGATGTTCGTTGGTATGAGGGGTTGCAAGGGTCTGGGATGGCTGCCCTCTCTCCTCTGGGCTCTGCAAGGAGCCACCTCGGCCTCCCCATCCCACATCCCCTCAGGTTCCAGGTCAGGGGTCAGCACTGGGCAGGCCGGGAAGGTTCCAGAACCCGGGGCCAGCTGGTCAGACTCCATTCAATTTCAGCTGCACCAACACAAACCAAGGAGCTGAGAACATTCCCTCTCCTGCCAGGAAGCTCCCGGCGTCACAGGACAGACGGACACACGGACCAACGCCCATGGCTGGGCAGGGGGCCCGAGAGCCAGGCCGCAGAAGAAGCTGGGTGGGCGCTGAGCCGGGCAGGCTGGGCACTCGGAGCTCCGTCCCGGACGGGAGAGGCGTCCTGTCACTGTGGCCTTGCGGGTCAGGACTGGCCCATAGTGCCCCCGGGACCCGGAGGACAGGCCGCTCTGCCCCAGGCTGTGGGGCAGCTTGCTAGGGGCGCACAGACGGAGCCGTGCCAGCAGGACGGAGCCCGGCCTGTGCCAGCTCCTCCAGGAACAGGCTGGGCTCAGGCTGTCGTCCCCACACCCCAAACTCGCCATCCGTCTGGGCAGCTCCGTTGACCACACGCCCCAGACACTGACCACCTGTCCCTGCAGACACTTCCTGGGGCGGGAGGATGGGCCGAGCCTTGGCACCCCTCCTCTGAAACTGCCCCTCCCCCTGCACCCCCCACCCCCGCCTTCCAGGGAGGAGGCCACACCCCCCTTGGGGTCTGGCAGGAAGCACTGGGGACAGAGGTCCCTGTGGCTCCACTCCCACAGCTAAGCCCCCCCTCTGCTGCACCCACCCAGGCTACGGCGTCGTCTGGGAGACGAATGGGGGGGGGACACGGCGAAGGTGGCGTCTGGCGCGAAGTGTTCCCCTTCCAGTTCCTCACGTCCCTCCAGATCCCGACAAGAACCAGACTCGACTTGTCTCGTGAGAAAGCGGACTTTATGAGCAGCCCTGGCTGCGAGCTTGCGGCCGCGTGGCGCACGGGGGTCCTCGTCCTCGGGTCTCGGTGCAAAAGCAAACGTGGCGGAAGGTCTGGCCCAGACGGTGCCCCGTGGGTCCGAAGCGAGGGGCCGGCTCTCTCTCCAGGGTGTTCTGTGGGGCCCGCGTGTCAGGACGGCGACCCCCATCTGTCTTTTTCCAAATCATCAGAAAACCCGGAAGGTGAATTGTACTGCGAACGCGAGAAGCAGGGCTGCAGTCACCTCTGTCTGTCTGTCTGTCTGTCCGTGAGGAAAGCCCAGGGCAGGCCGGCTGGGCGGGGTCGGCGGGGGCGGGGCGGGAGGGGAGAGGTGAGCAGAGGATTCCGGGAGGGGAGGGTGGGTGGGGCTGGGCAGGAGCACCCTCCAGGCAACAGGATGACCAGAAGGCTTGGTCCTGGGGGCGGGGGGCTGGGAGGGCGCCCCTTGCCCTTCTTCAGTGACCCCCCCACTTTGGGATGCAGTTGTGGGGAGCAGCCCCATCTGGTGGCCATGAGGAGACTGCGGGAAAGCCCTGGGTTCTGAGACCTGGGGGTTCTGAGACCTGGGGGTTCTGAGACCTGGGGGTTCTGAGACTTGCTGTGAGGCAGGGCAGGGTCAAAGGACAGCCCCCCAAGAGGCTCCCTCATGCTCCCCTCATCCTCTGCGGGGATCAGGAACCGGCTGTCACTCTGTCCATGGTCCTTGGGTCTCAGAGCAAGTGAGGTGGGGTGGGGAGGGGTGGGATCCTCCTGGGTCCTGGAGGGTTGGGTGAGGAGTGAGGGGTGACGGGTGCGGCGCGGGAACCCCTACACGGTGCCCATGGGCAGGGCCAGCCCCCCGGGCCCCTGCGGGGCACCGTCTCCCAGGGCCCTCTGCAGAACAGCCCGCAGCGGCTGGCGCTGCCCCGGCTGCCGGCCGGCCATGAAGTATAGGAGCGGCCGGGCGCTGGCGGGGACGCAGGCCAGGAGGGCGGCCAGCGGCAGGAAGGGGGGCAGCAGGCTGAGCAGGGTCCGCAGGCTCCAGTAGAGCACGTAGGGCAGCCCGCAGAGGGCGAGCAGCAGCGCCGAGCCCAGCACGGGGCCGTACAAGCGGGGCCGCGGGCGCCCCGAGCAGCAGGCCACCCAGACGAAGAGCACGAGGCCGGCGCCGCAGGCCCCGCAGACCAGGGCCAGCAGCCAGGCGATGCTGCCCGCGTGGAGCCCCACGCAGGCCCCGAGGCGGGCGCCCCCGCGCAGCAGGCCGCAGGCGTCGGCGGGCAGCAGCACGGCGGGCGGCGTCAGCGCCCAGAGCAGCCCGCACACCACGCCCGACGTGTGGCGCGGCCGGCAGCCCGCGTGGCAGCCGGGGAAGACCTCGGCCACGCACAGCTCCAGGCTGAAGGCCGCCAGCAGCCAGAGCCCCGCGGCGAAGGCCAGGAAGGCGACCACGAAGTAGAGCGTGTCCCGGGCGCCCAGGGCGGCCTGCGCCACCGAGAAGGCCACCTGGCAGCCCAGGAACAGGAAGTCGGCAGCCGCCAGGTGCAGCGCGTAGATGGCGAAGGGGCCCTTTCGGATGTGGAAGCCCAGGTGCCAGAGGAGCAGCCCGTTGCCCAGCAGCCCGCCGAGGCCCAGGGCCAGGGTGAGGTAGAAGACCACGTTGGTGAAGGTGCGCCACAGCCCGAACATGGCGGTGGGAGCAGACACCTGGGAGGAAGCACAGAGAGCTGCTGGCATCGCGCGTCCCCTGGGGGGAGGCGGGGACACGGCCCCCACGTGCTGGGTGTCCCCCAGTGCAGCCGTCGGACGGGGCTCCCGCTGCGGGCCACCCTCCCGGGGAATTCCGAGCCCCCAGGCCTCACGGGCCTCTTTGTAAGAGGACGGGGAAGGCGGCCAGTGGCTCAGAGATGAAGACTGACAGGTAGCCCCAGCCGGTGTGGCTCAGGTGGAGTGTCCGCCTGCAGACTGAAGGGTCCCGGGTTCGGTTCTGGTCGAGGGCACGCGTGCCGGGGTTGCAGGCTCCTCCCTGCCCCCGGACCCTGGTCGGGGTGCGTGCAGAAGGCAACCAATCAATGTGTTTCTCTCATCTTTCCCTCTCGCTTCCACTCTCCCTAAATATCAATGGAAAAGTATCCTTGGCTGAGGATTAAAAAAAAAAAAAAAAAGACTGGCCAGGTGGGGGGACCCTCCCCCTCCCCCACACCCCCCTCCCCCGCTAGCCCACATCTCGCCCCCCACTAGCTGGGCGCAGCACGCACCAGGTTTGTGGGCCCTGCACAGTGAGGGGCCTGCAAAGGCTGATGGGTGGGCAGGTCTCTGCAGGTGCAGGGGGCACCATGGGGACCACACGTGCAGGGGCCTCCTCCCTCCTCCGCCAGGGCCCTGAGGTTGGGAGCCTGGGACAGGTCACAGGGCCAGGCCTCTGGGGAGAAGCTGGCACGGTGTTGGCTGTGGCCGATCCCAGCAGAGGCCAAGGCCGGTGGCCACGCTCAGGACGTCCTTCTGGGGAGCTGGGCACAGGGCGTCGGCTGGGGCCCCAGGACCCACACATCCTTGGTCTCAGCCCGGAGGGTCGGCTGAGGGACCATCAGGACCTCAGTGGTGAGGTGAGAAGGGTTGGAGTGGGGAGGGCAATGGGGGGAGAGACAGACAGAGACAGACAAGGACATAGAGAGACACTGAGACAGAGAGACAGATGGGGAGAGAGAGGCACAGAGGCAAAGCCCACCTCACACCCCTGGGCACGTCTGCTGGCTGTGCCCCCACCGAGTACCCCTGTCCCTCCCCACTTACCTGGGTCCCACCTCCCGTGAGCCCTGGGACCCCCACAGTCGGCTCTGAGCCCCTGCCTCGAGCACACACCCCAGGTGTCCTCACTGACTTTCCCTGTGGCTGGCCTGGTCCCCAGTGGGGGTCTCACCTGGCCCCCTTGGGCCTTGCCCCGAGATCAGCACACAGGGGTCTTCTCTTGGGGGTGCAGTGAGCCAGGTTGGCCTCTGCTGTCACGGGGTGACTGCACTGACCCTCCCCCTCTGGGCCTCAGTTTCCCCAGTGTGTACGAGGGAGCTGACCAGCCTCCTGGGCTGTCCTGGGGAAAGTGTGTGTGTGGGGGGGAGGGGCTCTGCTCCTGGACAGAGGTGAGGGGGACGTGGGAGGTGAGGGAGGTAGAGGGGCTAGACTGGTCCAGGTGGTCCCCAGATCTCTCAGGTGGGCACACCTGCCCCCACACCCTACGAGCACTCAGACAGAGCCCAGGCTTTAAAAACTGCCCTTAGCCCGGCCGGCGCGGGTCAGTGGTTGAGCGTTGACCCATGAACCAGGAGGTCACGCCCGATTCCCGGTCAGGACACAGGCCTGGGTTGTGGGCTCGGTCCCCGGTGTGGGGCATGTAGGAGGCAGCCCTCAGTGACTTTCTCATCCCTGATGTTTCTCTCTCTCCCCCTGTCCCTTCCTCTCTGAAATCAGTAAGAAAATACATATTTTTAAAAAACTGCCCGTCCGTCGGCTTCCCACCCCCCTGCCTCCCTCCACGTCCTGCAATGTCCCTCCCCAGGGAAGCCGGGCCACCCGTCCGGCAGTCCTCCAGTCTCAGAGCCCAGCGGGGCGAGCGGGCGGCTCCTCACCTGGGGGGCAGGTGTGGGCACAGGGCCTCGAGCTTCTCCCCTGCTGCCTGGCGCCTCTCAGAGCAGCTGGGGCCGTTGCAGTCACCCCTTTAATCCTCCCTCGTCCCCTGGGCCCGGCTGGCTGGGCCGTGGCCAGTTCCCTGGAAGTGGGTGGAGGGAGCTCCCCGGCCATGGGGTGAGCTCAGAGGAGCTGTCCGTGGGCCGTCCTTCCCTTCCTCCTCAGCACGCGAGTGCCCCTCCCCTGGCCATGGGCTGGGCCACACCTGCCAGGGGTCCCCCAGGGGTGGCACCTGCTCCGGCCCTCCGGGGGATGTGGAGGTGCATGTGAGCTGGGGCTGTGGGCTCGGCCTGACCCTTCCTGGCTGCGAGGCCCTGAGAGAATGCCCTGACCCGGGGACCTCACTTCCTCCCCCTCCTTAGCCTGACCCATCAGGGACCCCAGGGCACCTGGCTCAGGACTGGATCCCGCGATGGGTCACTTGGGTGGTCTGCAGGGGCTGCCACGCCCGCTCCAAGACCACGCCCCTTTACCGTCCACCTGCCGCCCTGCCTCACCCCCCGGGTCCCTGCCCCTGGGTCCTCTGGGGTTAAAACGCTTTTCCAAGTTTTGTCTGCAGAGCTCCACGCCCTGAAGGTCCCGATGAGGGGTCCCCATCCCAGGGCGTTGGGGGGGGTGTGTTCCGTGGCTCCTGGGCACCCGAGCTCATCAGCAAGGACTCAGGTCCTCGGAGGATGTCTGTCCCCACGTCTCTGGGTGTGGCTCAGTCTGTCGCAGTCCCGGGACCTGCTCAGCGGGCTGGGGTCGCCCCCTGCCTCCTGGAGGCCCCACCTGCCCGGCCTGCTGCTCCCTGTGCTCGGGGCCCTGCACGCGCCCGGCTGTCCCCTCGCTGCTGTGCGCCGGCCTGGGGCACAATGAGCTCCCAGCACAGCAGCGTCCCCGGTGTCGGCAGTGACAGCGGCAAACCGGGTGGCGTGTCTCCTGGGCTGCAGGGGCCTGAGGCACGTCCCTGTCCAGCCCCAGCTGCATGGCTGGGAGGAGGGTCTTTGCAGGAGAAAGTGAGGATTCTGGGACGAGGCCACCTGGGGACTCAGGTGCCCCCGGGACCCAGGACGAGTGTCCTCGTGAGAAGGGAGAGGAGAGACCCGCAGGGAGAGGAAAGGGCTCGCAGTGGGGGCCCCAGCGCCTCGTCCGTCTGGAGACGGGGTCTTAGTGTTCACCTTATTTCTGCAGGCAAAGCACCCACCGGGACGACTGTCCCTGAGACAGTTACTCACAGTTTTCGAAGGACCAGCCACGGGACCCCCGCAGGGACCCCCGCAGGGAGCCCCGGCTGGGCTGGGCGGAGGCAGAGGGAGCGGCCGTGGGGCAGGATCCCGGCCTGGGGTTCCGGGGAAGGACGGGGGCCTGGCTGCTTGAATCCTTTGAGGGGCTCAGGGGCAGGGCTGTCCCTGGTGCCTGGGACCTGCCAGGTGTGGAGGCAGAGGTCGTGGCCCTGAGCCCGAGGAGGAACCGGAGAGGCGGGCGGTCGGGCGGGCGAGGGCTGAGCGCTGGCTGGTTTGTGTCTGAAGACCTTGACCTGCAGCAGCTTTTATTTCTAGGAACTGGTTTGCCTCAGAGGGGCAGCCCCGCAGGCCCAACCTCAGCGTCGGGGGACAGAAGAGGAAGGCGGGGGACAGAAGAGGAAGGCGGGGGACAGAAGAGGAAGGCGGTTGGCCTGGCAGGTGCCGTGGCTGCGGGGTGAGGGCACCCGGCCTGAGGCTGGGATCCCACAGCCCGTCCGCCCCCCACTCACAGGTTGGGGTCCTGTACGCCCCTCCCCTGGGGCTGCCTGTCACCTCCTGCCACCAGCAGGGCAGAGGGGCCTGGCCTAGGGCTCTGTCTCTCTGAGCCTCCATTTCCCACGTGCGATGTCACGCATGTCACATGTTGGACCCGTGCCCAGCACACCGGAAGTCTGGCCTCTGCTGTGTGAGAGTTTAAAAGATGAGGTGGTGCCCCTGGCTTCTGGTCAGGGCGGGAGGGGAGGCAGCTCAGGGTCCATGCGTGGATGGAGCATCGGCCTGAGGACCGCAGGGTCCTGGGTTCGATTCGGGTCAAGGGCACGGACCTCGGTTACAGGCTCCTCCCCGGCCCGGGCCCTGGTCGGGGCGTGTGCAGGAAGCAACCCATCTAGATGTTTCTCTCACATGGATGTTTCCCTCTGTCTTCCCCTCTCTCTCTCTACAAGTCAATAGAAAAATATCCTCGGGCGAGGATTTCTGTAACACCCCTTCCTGACGGTCACCACGCTCAGCCACATGGTGACCACATGGAGCCACATGGTGGAGGCAGGAGGCAGGCGGCTGAGTGGCCCCACGGCCCCTCTGCAGGACAAGCCCCTCCCAGCGCCCCTCAGCGCCCCCGCCCAGGATGAAGGGTTCAGGGTCATGAAAAGAACACAGCCAGGAGGTCAGGGTTCGATTGCTCGTCAGGGCACATGGGGATGGGGGCTAAATCCTCAGCGTGGGGCGTGCAGGAGGCAGCCAATGGATGAATCTCTCATCATTGCTGTTTCTATCCGTCCTTCCTCTCCCTTCCTCTCTGAGATCAGTAAGTATGCATATCTAATCCAATAAGAGAGTAATATGCAAATTAACCATCACTCTGAGACACACAAGCCACGCCCACCAGCCAAGCCACGCCCACCAGTCGATCAGAGCGGCTGTATGCAAATTAACCCAGCCAAGATGGCGGCCGGCAGCCGCGAAGCTAGAGCAAACAGGAGGCTTCCATTGCACCAGCAATGGAGTTGAAACTGCCTGCCTAGGCTGGCTGGGCCTCTGCTCAAGGCAACAATGTTTCAATTATAGAAGAAACATGATTCCAGATAGCCTCACTGGGAGGTTGTGTCAATGGGAGCTGTGGGCAGCCTGAAAATGGCCCTCAGCCGCTCACCCAGGCTGGCCAGGCACCCCAGTAGGGACCTGAACCCTGAAGGGGCTGTGAGCAGCCTGAAAACAGCCCTCAGCCCCTCACCCAGCCTGGCAACACCCCCATGGGGTGAGGATCCCCACTGGGGGGCTTGGCCAGCCTGCAAATAGCCATCAGCCCCTCACCCAGGCTCGCCAGGCACTGCAGCAGGTGGACATTCCTCGAGGGGTCCCAGACTGTGAGAGGGCACAGGCTGGGCTGAGGAATCCCCCCCCCCCCGAGTGCACAAATTTTTATGCACCGGGCCCCTCGTTAGTATATAACAAGCACTCAAGGAGAGGTCATGTTTTAGGTTGAATGTTTTTGTTGTGCTTTTCCAACTTCTTAGATAACTAAATAGTTGAGGCATGAGCGTGGCCTCACCCAATGACAAAAACACAGTTTACAACTTGTAGCCAGAGCTGGGGTGGAGGGGAACGTGGGTGTCTCCCCTGGCCCACAGGCCCGGCTGCCTCGCATCCTGGAACACACGGTGGGGCCAGGCCCTGTGCCTGCAGGGCCCCTACGGGGGGCCCACACCCTTCCCGGGAAGCCTGGCTGTGGGCCCTGGGCCCTGGAGGGGGCTCGGCCGCTGGCCCTGGTGGCTCCTTGGACCCTGAGCTGCCTCCCCTCCTGCACTGACCAGGAGTGAGGTGAGGGCTGCCTTGTGGTCTCAGCCGTGCAGGATGAGGTCCTGGGGCTGAAGCCTGCCGGGGTCCAGGTGGGTTCCTCATGCCTCTGGGGGCAGCACAGGAGGTGCAGGGTCAGAGGGGAGGTCAAGGCTGTCCTTGCCTGGTGCCCTGGGGACTCCCATCCCAGGAGGGTGCTGAGCAGGCAGATCCTGCAGACGGAACACCCATCGGGCACACACCTGCAGCCCAGCCGGACCAGGGGTGGGCGTGGGCTCAGTTCCTGTGGGGACCCTAGAGGACTCTGCATTTCGGAGGCGCCCGCTGCAGGGGCTGACACCCCCAAACCCCTGACCTGAGGGTGCACCCTCTGGGAAAGATGAGCTCCTGAAGGTCCCTGGCCGGGTCTGCCCCCCACAAGGCCAGGGGGCCTCCTTGGCCCCGCCCCACTCCCTGGTCTGAGCGGCTACGGGACCCTCGGAGCCTCAGTCACCCCCCGAGGGTTTGCTGAGGGGCCCGCGTGGCAGGGACGGGGCTGGGCTTCTGGTGCCGGTCCTGCTGGGCTCGCCTGCTTCGGGGGAAGTGGACATTCGGCCCGAGAGTGGAATCGGAGGCCACTTCCTCTTCTGGGTCTTGTTTCCCCAAAGTGAGTAATCGGGGGTAACCATCTGTCCTGGAGGTGGGGCGGCTGGAGGTTCCCCTGCAGGGAGCGGCCGGGTGCTCCGGCCCCTGCACCCCAACCTGCCCAACGCGGGGTGCAGGCCCAGGCACCAGGGCAATGAGAGCCCCCTCCCCTGGCTCCGGAGGGCAGGCCCAGGCATGCGGCGGGGGGCGGGGTCAGAGCACTCTTTGCCGCTTTGTCCCGCTAGGCACCTGGTCCGTGGGTGGCGCTCAGGGTGGACGGAGACACAGGACGCGCCAGTTCCGGCGGCCCCGCGGTGCAGGCCCTCGCTCGGTGCCCTGTGTCCGGGGCCCCGCCCACCCCACTCTCCGTCCTTTGGTCCCTGGGGGGCTCCGCCTTGGGTGCTGGGTGGCCTCCCCTCCCGCCGGGATCAGGAGCCACGTGAGGCCGAGGCGAGAAGGCGTGGTGTCCTTGCAGGCAGGGCTGAGGACGGCCCGCCCCGTCCAGCGTCGTCTGCAGGTAAAGGCCAGCGTGAGGCTCTGCCCAGGGCCAGAGGGGTGTGGCTGCAGCTGGGGGTGCAGGTGGCAACAGGGACTGACCCCTCGGACCCGCTCCCCCGCCTGGACGAGGCTGGTCAGGCCCTCAGCCCCACACTGGCCGCCTGACCCCTCGCCACTGACCGCGTGGCCGTGTCTGGGTTTGCAGGAAAGACCACGCTGGTGGCCTCGGACACTCCAGGCGCCCATGGGAGCCGGGTTCCCCCAGGGCCAAGGCTCTCCAGGTAGCGTGGCTATGAGAGGCCGGGAGGAGCCGGCCCTGCATGCCGCGGGCCTGGTGCCCCCTGACCCGGCGCTGGGGTCCAGAGACCTTAATCCCACCCGGACCTGCTGTTGGATGTTAGACGGGAGGGAGGGAGGGAGTGAGAGGAGCCAGCAGCACACCCGCCACAGGCCACTCGGGTGTGTGCGCCCTCTTTCTCTTTGAACGTTTTTATTGATCTCAGAGAGGAAGGGAGGGGGGGAGAGAGGGGAACATCAATGATGAGGGAATCACTGACCGGCTGCCTCCTGCAGGCCCACCACTGGGGATGAAGCTGCCACCGGGCAGGTGCCCGACCGGAATCGAACCCTGACCTCCCGGCCCCTAGGCAGACACTCCACCGCGGAGCCCTGCCCACCGGGCGCTTGTGCTGTTCCTGTGACCCCGTGGTTCTCAGCCTTCCCACGGCTGTACCCTTCAGCGCAGCTCCTCCTGCGGTGACCCTAACATCACATCATTTCCGTGGCTACCTCGGCACTGGGATGTCGCTGCTGTTCTGAATCGTCATGTGATGCCCGATGGGCAGGAGGGTCTCAGGCGCCCCCTGTGAAAGGGCCGCGACCCCAGGTGGGTTTGGAAATTCCCAAAAGGAGCCGCTGGGGGAAGCCCCGGGCGCCTTTGACTTGGTTGCTGCCTCGGCCACTGGCTGCTGCGGAGCCAGGAAGACGGAACCAGAACTAACGTCCAGCTGCTTCTCCGACGCGGATGTGGGCACGGGACACGCACCCCGCCTCGGCGCCCCGATTCGTGCAGCTGGACCCGCAGAGGTGGCATGGAGGCCGCTCCCCGCTTCAC
>PVJC01048254.1:0-12597 GCA_004026665.1 Murina feae | reverse complement strand
TTGGATGGAAGGCATTTCCACGAATCCTGAGCTGTAAACCTCAGTCTGCCTCAGGGACAGGCTCTTGATGTCCATCCTGGCTTCTCCCTGAGAGCCTCAGCCTTTCTGGGGAGGAAGGTCCCAGCTGGAGAGCGAGGCGAGGCCTCACTCCAAGGCAAAGACAACTGACAGCTGAGCCAAGCAGGGCGAGAGGAGCCTCAGACCCCCCAGGAAGTGGTGAGTCGAAGCAGCAAGAGAAAATCAGAGAAAGCTATCTAGAAACAAAGACAGCACCACCATAGAGAGACTGAACAGGAACCTGCAGAGACTGTTCTTCTTTGTTTTATAGTGAGGATGCCCCAGAATAGCAGCAAAGCTCTCTGAAGAAAGAGCCATGTCCAGAAGACAAGTCTAGGAGGACAAGGGTTGCGTCTGAAGTCATGAGACTACAAAGAGGTAGCTCAGAGGCCCTAGCTGGTTTGGCTCAGTGGGTAGAGTGTTGGTCTGTGGACTGAAGGGTCCTGAGTTCAATTCCGGTCAAGGGTCCTGGATGCGGGCTTGATCCCCAGTGTGGGGTATGCAAGAGGCAGCCCAACAATGATTCTCTCTCATCATTGATGTTTCTATCTCTCGCCCTCCCCCTTCCTCTTTGAAGTCAATAAAAATACATTAAAAAAAAAAAAAGAGGGAGCTCAGACTCCGCGTGACAGAGTGACGATGCGAGCAAGGAGCCCCTGCTTCATGCCAGCCTTTGAACTCTGAAGCCACGAGCATTTCACACAAAGGCCCCATTTGGAAGCTGCCTTGTTTTTGCTTTTCTGGGGTTTTCTTTAAATATATTTTTGTTGATTTTTTTACAGAGAGGACGGGAGAGGTATAGAGAGTTGGAAACATTGATGAGGGAGAAACATTGATCAGCTGCCTTCTGCACACTCCCTACTGGGAATGTGCCCGCAACCAAGGTACATGCCCTTGACTGGAATCGAACCTGGGACCTTTCAGTCCACAGGCTGACGCTCTATCCACTGAGCCAAACCGGTCATATCTCCCTCGTTTTAAATAAAGGCTGGCTCAACCTGAAAGCAATGAACCTGGCCAGGCCAAAACCAGCATTCCCATAGAGAGTCGGTCAACAAGCCGGTGACAAATAAAAACTCTCCTCACTAAGGATCAAAGATATCAATTTAATAAGAGACCAATCGCATTTATTGAAGTATAATATTTTAAGCTAATAACCCACGGTGTGGATGAGGCCATGGTGAAACTGACAGAGACACATGTGTCGGTGGCAGCATAAACAACCGTATCTGAACATGATTTGGCAATATGGGGTCACGGAGTCATAAAGCTGTGCCTTTGACTCAATCATCCATCTGCTGAGGATGTGTCTAAAGGATTTCCAAAGAAAAGAAGAGTACTATGCACAAAGCTGTTCCTAGTACCTACCTGTCAGTATCACAGCAAATTACTAGGAAACTTCATTTGCAATGACAGAGAACTGGCTTAGAATATGATGGATTGATCTGATGAACCATGACACGCTCTTTAAAAAAAATGATCATTAATAAGGTGTTTAACGAAATGGGAAAAAATGCTTAGGATATAATGTCAGATGAAAGATCACAAAATATCCCCTATGCTTATGCCTAAATATAATCATAAGTTACTATAGGGGCAGACATGTTGATTTCATTTTCTCATCCATTTCCATTCTGTGTGTACAATAAATGACAACACTCTTGATGTTGATAATGACGATGATCACGACGGATTTTTATTGGTAAAACTTCAATAGTGTGTAGGGAAAACAATGGGCGGAACTCTGGGGCTCTAGAAACAGAACTCAATGTGAGAAATGATCAAAACCTTAAGAGGTATTTGAGGATCAAGGCAAAGGAACGTGATCTCTAATCAGAGAATGGAAACTGCAGTCACCCGTGGGGTCATGTATTAGCGACGTCAGCCCTCCAGGCCCCGCGGTGCATCCGGTGGTATCTTATCATCTGAGCTGTGTGAGCGAGATTCAGCCCTCCTCCTCCCCGACACACCCACGGTGCTCACACAGGACCAGAAAAACCCGGATCTGTGCAGATTTAAATGCCCAGCCTCCTAACACACAAAACTCTGCTAAGAGGCCTGGAAATCATTTAAATACTGAATTTCCTTTTTAAAAAGGCAACTTGGTCGGTTTCTACACGTGGCACTAGGGGTCATGTGGAACTTTCATTTTCTGTAGGGCGGAACCAGGTGGGATTTCCAGGGTGGACAGAAATCCCAACACACAGCTGCCTCCACTGACAGCCAGGGGCAGGGGGTAGGGGCAGTCAAGTCAGGGGGTCAACACCCTGAAATCACACGTGACCTGAGTCCAATCCCAATTCTAACTTAGCAGTCCTATAGCTTTGGGCGTGATGCTTCATCCCTGGGGCCTCAGTTTTTGCATCCACAAAATGGGGACATTACAGAATCTTCCTCATAGGGGTGTGGGGAGGATTAAGAGAAATGTGCGCACTCAGCGGAGCGCCTGGAAGCCGTGGGTGCTCGCTAACTGGTAGCGTTCTCCCTGACTCTCACTCCCTGTCATGCCTGATGAAAGTGTTCCCCTGGCTCTCTATGTGGCACTTGTGCACTGAGCAGGGGCGGGGCACACGCGCAACTGATCCACTGCAGCTCAATGGGGTCCCATTAGGACCACCTGGTTGCTCCAGGAAGCACAAGCATGGACACTGTGGCTCCCGGCACAATGTTATCCCAGTCCCTGGGGAGGGAGCCCTAGGTGCTGCTACTTTTTGAAGCTGGTCCCACTGCGCCACTGCCTGCGGCGCATCTAACCCAGGCGCAAGCAAGCCAGTCATTTCCCCCCTGAACCCCCACTCCCGAGAGAGTGGGAGGTGGCAGTGTTCCCTCATTTACTCAGGCCACAGTTCAACAGCTCCTCCTGGAAGCCAAGTGCTCTCCGAGTGACTGGCAGACAGACAGGGCTTCCCCACTGGCCACCCTCCTGCTCAGCCCAGGGGTTTCGTGCGAAGCAGCAAAGCAAGCCAGATGGAGTGATCTGCCCCCAGAGGCCCCTGGGAAGCACCTGACCGACATGGGCAGTAACAATGACACGTCAAGGACGAGCACAAGTCCCTGGGGCTGTTCCTGCCCAGCCCTGACCTCCCGCTCACGTATGAATCACAGAGAATCCCACCTGTGAGCCCGAGCACCTGCAGACCCTCATCTATGAAAGGGGTACAACCTCCCCTGCAGGGCTGCCGAGACGCATGTGCCCAGTGCCTGCTCTCCCCACTCTGCCTCCCCCACCCCGCCCCAAAGAAAGGCCCTCAACCAACATGGTGGGCGCTGTGCTTGGTGTAAGTCCCACTGAAGGGAGACCACTCTTCCTGGGCCATCACTGACCCTTCTCTCCCAGCACACGTGCTCCCAGGCCTTGCTGAGTTCATAAACCTGCAATTCTAGGCTCTAAAGATTGTCTGGGAGAGCCCATCCCTGGGACAGATGGAATTCCCTTCCACATGACTCTCCTAGGGCTGCAGTTACAAGTGACCGCTGACTAGGTGGCTTCAAACAACAGAAATCCATTTGCTCACAGTTCTGAAGGCTGGACATCGAAAATCAAGGAGTCCACGGGGCCACATTCTCTCGGAATGCTCTGAGGAAGAATCCTTGCTCACCCCGCTCCTAGCTTCTGAGCTGCTGGCAATCCTCAGTGTTCACATGGCCTGTCCATGAACGTTTGAGTGTGTGTGTGTGAGAGTGTGTGTGTGTGTGTGTGAGAGTGTGTGTGTGTGTGAAAGTGTATGTGAGTGTGTGTGTGTCGCCTTTCTCTTATAAAAACACTCACTGGCCCTAACCGGTTTGGCTCAGTGGGTAGAGCGTCGGCCTGTGGACTGAAAGGTCCCAGGTTCAATTCTGGTCAAGGGCACGTACCTGGGTTGCGGGCACATCCCCAGTGGGGGGTGTGCAGGAGGCAGCTGATCGATGTTTCTCTCTCATCGATGTTTCTAACTCTCTATCCCTCTCCCTTCCTCTCTGTAAAAAATCAATAAAACATATTAAAAAAAAAACAAAAACACAAACACTCACTGGACTCAGAGCCCATCCTACTCCAGGACCAGCACATCTGCATTCGATGACAGCATCAAAGGCCCTATTTCACGACAAGGTCACATTCGCCGTGTGGGAGTTAGGACTTGAACATGCCTTTGGGGGCACACATTTCCACCCTGGGTGTCTGCCGGACCTTCCCGTGGCTCCGACAGACCCAGAGCTTGTCCCCAGCCGCCACATGGAAAACCCTACGTGACCCGTCTGGCCAAGCAGCCAGGCAGCCCTTCCACAGACATTTCTCACGCTCCCCGGTCCTGGGCACAGACATGACCAGAGAAGGATGGCGCCGAGAAGGTCACAGGATTCCCGGGCCTTCGAGCCCAGGGGGCCCTGGCAAGGAAGCACCCAGCGCCCCACAGGCACCGATGAACATGAGTTGTGGTCCACTGACCTGACAGACCTGTCCTGCCCATCACTGAGGCCCGGGGGCGTGCGCAGACATTTCCCAATGACCTGGTGTGTGCCCTTGGGCACGTGGCAGCACCCCTGCGTGTGAGGTCCTTTCCTCACCTACACGCACACACCTGAGAACAAAAGGCATCTCAAAGTGTGCAGCATCCGTCTTTAAGGCAAGAGAAGGCCTGACCAGGCCAGCTGCCCTTCCACAGGCCATGTCTCAAAGGAGGCTGGGACGGCGTGGGGTGAGCCCGCCCTGGGTGGGCCTTGCCCTCGGCAGGGCCACGGAGCAGGCTCTGGACCCAGCTGGACTGAGCTTGTACTATGGCTGCACGGGGCATGTACGACGACCCTGTGGTTCTGTCCAAAACATCCCTCCTTCTCAGGGCAGCTCCAACCCCAGCCCTTGTCGTTTACCTTCCTTCCCACTAATTGTATGGCAAGCCTATTTATGCACCAAACTCGGGCAAGGGGAGCAGGCAAATACCCAGCCTCATGGCACTAATCCCAGCGTCCTCTCCTCCCTCTCCCCCTTCTCTTAGTCCCCCCGCCCCCAGCTGATCCCCATTCTCCCAGTTCATTTCTGATCTTCCCCCAGAGGCCCCAAGTCTGCTTTCCTATTCAAAGAAAGGCCCTGCCCTCCTTCTGACCTCTCCCTTTGTCACAGTGGCCGGACACCCATTCCTGTCAAAGCACGCAGCCCAGGCAGCCTGCAGCGGTCCCAGGAGCCACAGAAACACGCATGCCCCAAGGAGCTGTCAGGGGTCCCGCCTCCAATGAGTCCTCCAGAGCTGGAGGCAGGGGGATGCGCTACTGGGGGGAGCTGCCTGGGCTCAGGGACCAGCCGGAGGCAAAGGATATGAGTGTGTGTCCCAGAGAGAGAGAAAGAAGATACTCTCGGGTTCCCACCAGCAGGCTCTCCCTGCTGTGAGCCTGAAAAAGACAAGAAGCCAAGAAAGGCAGGAGGGCCAGGACTCTGGACCTGGGCTGTCCAGTGGGGCAGCCATGAGCCCGGGGCGGCTACTTCCATTCTAGAAGATGCAAATGAATTCACATGAAACGTGCAGGCGCCCCATCTCAAGTGCTCAGGAGCCACCTGTAGGTAGAGGTGACTGCATTGTCCTGGGCAGGTTACAGGACACCCCATCCCCACAGGAAGCTCCATGCTGTGCCAGCGCTGCCCCTGGCCGTCCGGAAGTGGGACGGAATGCGCCCCACCCCTTCTATGGCCCAGTGTACCCCCAGTTTCCCAGAGGTGTGACGGGAAACACCGCCACACGGAGAGAGGCTGCATGGCTGAGAAATGAAGCAACGCACAGCAGGCTAGAGACCTGAGACTTGGGGTCCCGATGCAGCTCTGCCACCGACCAGGTGTGTGGCCCCACGCGAGTCAGGGCACCTGGAGTGACTCCACAGCCCAGGTGAACCCAACACCACGAGGCGGCCACAGTCAACACGAAACCACAGCTGAGGTCTGCGTTCTCCGAAATGCTATTATTACCCTGCTTTTCTCGTTATGAAAACGCCAGCGATACGGAGCCACCGGAATTTAATGGGCCTCTCAGTAATGAAATTTAATTTAACACAAACCAAGCAAGCTACCCTCTCGGCACGCCTGCAAAACCCCTGGAATTGGAATTGCAATTAGTCTATTTATTCTGACATTCTCTTTGGCTGGGTGCCCAGGCCTGACTCTGCAGGAACATCAGGGGGATCCTTCCAAAACGCACATCCAATCACTCCGCCGCCTCCCTCATCCCCCGGGGAGGCGTCGCCAGGAAGACACAATGGGAGCTCTTTAGAGCCGCAAGCACAGATGCCCTCTGACCCCCGGGACCCTGCTCGTCCCACTGCAGCTGCCCCTGCACGACTCCTCTGGGTCTGCAGCCTCTCCCTGCCTTACCCACCTGAGCAACACCTTCCAACTTGGGCTCAGAACCCAGAGAAGGCTTCACCCCTTTAGGGAAGTGCTCCCCCGGGGGCCTGGCCCCGCCCTCCTCGGCGACACCTCTGTGCAAGCTCCGGTTGGCATTGTCCATCTCCCCAGTGGGGTCCTCCAGGCCTCTCGCCTGGCTCAGGGCCTGGCACAGTGGCGGCCACCCCCTGGGACTCCTCACGAACATGGACGGAGCTGATGCAGACGCAATGGAGAGGCAGCTGCCAGGTTCTGGCTTACAGAGGCCTGGACACTCGGCTCGAAGGGGCCACAGGCAGCCTGGGAATCGCTCTGGGATGACCCAAAGGTGTTAGGGGGCAGGCAAGAGGACAAAGGACGGGCTCCTGAAACCCAGGGAGGCCACCATGGGGCGAGCCGAACATCGTCAGCAGCCACCCCCTGACTTTGCCAGGAAGTTGTCATCTTCCCTGGTGACATATGTGCTTACTTCCCTCAACTTTCTTTAAATCTGTATATATTATTGATTTCAGAGAGAGAGAGAGAGAGAGAGAGAGAGAGAGAGAAAGAGAGAAACATCAATGAGGAGAGAGAACCATTGATCTGCTACCTCCTGCACGGCCCACACTGGGGATCAAGCCCACAACCGGGCATATGCCCTGACCCGAAATCAAACCCAAGTCTAGAAGGCTAACTGGGAGGAAAGGGCTCCTAGAAGACACTGCCCCCAGGACCTGGCACAGGTGCCCCCTTCTTGGCCCAGCCTTCCTCACCCCACCTGCCTGTCCCACAGCCCCCATGCTCATCCTTCCCACACTATTCCTCACACCTGCTCCTCCAGGGACTCTGGCCTGGTGACCCCCCACTGGCCGGTCTGTACTCGGTGACTGATTATGTGTGAAATGAATTTAGAGCTCAGAGGAAGGGCATTCCAAGGCGTTCATAACATTGTAAATGCTGCTCGCAAGGGGGCTGCCTTCTGAATAGAAAAACAAAAACGTATCCAAGGGCTCTGGTTCCCCCTGGGTTTGGACACCCGGGAACTCAGAGGCCACACTGTCCCTCCGAGAAGGCAGGAAGGAGTGCGAGGAGCAGGAACAGAATGCTCGGCACCGATTACCATGCTGCAAAGAGCTGAACTCATTCACTCATCAAACATGTCTCAGTGGGTCCTGACACTGAGGAAGGCACAAGGGACCCAGAGATGGCAAAGCTGGTGGCTGCCTGCAGGGACCACAGAGCTGAAGGGCCAGCAGGCCAGCAGACAGCTAACCTAGTTGGTTCCCTGTTCCCTCTCCCCTCCTGCCTCTGATCAAGAACAGTCCTGCTCGCCTCTTCTCTAGGCTAACTCTTTCCTCCCCTAACCACCTCAAGTCCACACTGTGGGGGTCTCTGTACCCTGTGTCCCCAACACAGCACTTGGACCCTCCACAGTGATCACCTGATCCTCCTCTAAATCTCCTGTCCCAGGAGACCCCAAGTTCCCTGAGAGAAAAGAGAGCATGCTCCTTCTT
This sequence comes from Murina feae, assembly GCA_004026665.1. Taxonomy (NCBI): domain Eukaryota; kingdom Metazoa; phylum Chordata; class Mammalia; order Chiroptera; family Vespertilionidae; genus Murina; species Murina feae. Next base: position 4,701 of record PVJC01048254.1, on the reverse strand, counting down.
TGTGCGCCCCCACAATGCAGGCCAGTGCCTTGCCTATAGTATATGCTCACTTAAACTGCTGCAGAAGGAGGGGCATCCTGCATTCGGAAGGATCCTTGCCAGTTGGAACAAGGATAGTCCCATCGGGATTTAAAAGAACGAAACCACACAGGAAAGGATTATCTGTGCCTCAGTTTTTGCATCTGCAGAATGGAAACAGACTCCAGAACAAGGGTGGACAGGAAGGAAGCGCTAAGCCCGCAGAGGCCCCCAGTGATAACTGGCCTCGCTATCTTCAGCTAGCTTGCAGATCTCCCTATCAGGGTGCATCCATCCACACGCTCTATGACAGGCTCTGCCACAATGATCCTATCTCCCACCAACGGAACTTTCAAAGCATCTTTATCGGCAGCGCCCACCTCCAGGAAGGCCCATTCCTAACTCCTCTCGGTAACCCTTTTATTCCGGGCCTGCCCGGGCGCGCCCACCCACCCAGCCTTATCTGCGAGGTCTCTAAGCTGCTGTCTTTTCCAGGAAGGGTGTCTCCTATCTACAGACCTCCAGGAGGCATAAGGATGGGAGCACCCCCAGGCCTGGTCCTGGCTCCCGCTTCAGGCTCCTCTTCCCCGCCCCCCCCCTCCCAGCTGTGTGGCCTGGGACCAACCACCTCTCTAGAGTTCAATTCCCCACCCACCCACCTCTTTCCCCTTGCACAAGGAAGAGGGTGGGCTCAAGAGCCCTCCAGCTTGAAAACAGCAACTATCATCATCATCATCATCATCATCGTCATCATCAGTATTATTTCAGAGGCTGGACTGGACAAGCCCAAGTGGTATCATTTCCGCCTATGCTTATCCACAAAAGGTGGGAATGTCCAGGGGAAAAGGAATCGGGGATGTTCCCGGAATCCTGTTCTCCTGGGTTTGCTGCAGAAGACAAAGATCTCCCCGTTCAGGAGAACCCTTCTGAGAATTGCTCACTGAATATGGGGAAAACCAGAATAGGACCGACATGCCCAAGAAGGCGGGTGCCAGGGACGGCTGAGTACATGCCAGACCCCAGCTTCCGCGATGGAGTGCAGCCTGCAGGAGCCTGTGGGGGCCTCTTGTGTGTGCTGAGCCGGGGGAGGCATTGAAGAGGCTGCAGCCTGGCCAGGGCGCACAGGCTCCTGCGGGGACAGCGGACCTCGGCCCTGACCCCCGCAGCCGTTACCCAGCCGCCTTGAACTTCATCGCTGAGCGCCTTTCACGGACAATGTCCATTACTCCCTCTGCAGTGAGCAGCGCTCCTCTGGGTGCAGGCCTGTGCCTCTTCATCTCCGCCTCTGAGGCATCCAGCCACACTTGGAAAACAGCCGTCACTTAATAAATGCTTAGTAAATGCGGGAATAAGATGAAAACATAGTCAGGAAGCCATCTGAGGGCTGATGTCAATGCACTGCAATGGCTGATCACTCAGGAGGCGTCTCGCGTCCCACCGCCCTCCCCCTTTCCTCCCTGAGAGTCCCAGAGGTGCCCACCCCTCCCCCTCCATAGAGTACTCAGCCCTGAGAGGAAGTGCAGGACCCGGGCCACTGCGTGGTCTTCCCGCTGTGGGAGCACAGGCAACCTACTGAGCCCTTGGTGTCCCTGTCGTGAAGCACCTCCCTCCCAGGAGGCCATGAGGACTCCCATAACTGCTTCGCCCTGGGCCTGCAGCTACCTGACACTGTTACTCCTGGAGTCACTGAGCGATGGAAGGCACGGTCCCTGATTCGAGACCACAGAGGTCCAGATGCACTTGAACTCTGGACTCGGAATCCTAAATCCTCGACCCAATCCTGGCTCTCCCCAGGCGACCTTGGCAAGTGACTGTCCCTCGTGAGGCCTCCTGTTCCTCATCTGGAAACGGATCTATAAAAGCCTGCTCCGTCTCCCCCAGAGGACAGGAGCGAAGAAAAGAGAAACAGAAATCTCGCTAAGGTGGGGACTATCGGTGCTCAATAATCAACTTATTTAAATGAATTAATTACAAGCTCCCCCACCCTAAATCCATCGGCCGACCGGCCCTCTACATGTCCTTGTTTGACTCGTCCCCCAAGCCCCTCACCTCAGCGCCAGGTGCCCCACCCTGCTGGGTGCAATGCAGCTCTGATCACGCAGCCAGGCCCCTGATGCCAGGGAGTTAGAAATGGGGGCCAAGGTTTGTGAATGCAGGCGCCCAGCAGACGGCACAGCTGTCCCAGCCCTGGGACCTTGCCTGCCCGATGGAACAAGGAGCAGCAGGAACCTGGGAAGTGTACCCCACACCCCGCCATCCCCACACAAGCTGGGACACTGCGTGGCTGTGTGCAACTCTGGGGACCACAGTGGCATCAGCTGCACAACCCGAGGTGCCACCCTTGGAACAAGACAAGCGCTGGCTTAACTGCATCCCAGAGAGTGGGCCATGGAGTCAGAATGCCATGGAAAAGCTGTGTGACCTTGGGCAAATGTGCAAGCCTCTCTGGGCCTCCATCTACCTAGCCATAAAGGGGGATATAAAACAGCACCTCCCCCTGAGGGTTTTGATGAAATGAGTCCATTTCTGGTCAGTGCGGGCGGCTGCTCTGTTCTGTACTGGGGCACTAGACACACATTAGATGAAGAGAAGCGTTCTGGAAAAGGTGGTCAAAGTGTCTGCGACCCCAAGGCCCACCTGTCCGTCCATCTCAGGGGAAGAGTCAGGTAAAGATGTGCCTGTGCAGAGTGGCTTACACAGGGAGACCTCCCAGGAGGCCAGGGTCACTCAAAAAATCAGCCAAAGTGACTCCCACACCATCACCAGCATCTCAGAGCCAAATTCCAGGTGGGCCCTTCCCCTCCTCCAGTCGGGGAAAGACAGAGCAGCTTCTGCTCACTGGAGAGAATGATCTAGAAAGCACAGGTGTGGCCAGAGAGAGGCATGAAGAGGCAAAAACACAACTTGGGAGCACCTGCTTGCCATTCAACACCACGTGACCTTGCTGACTTCTCCGATCAGAGCCTCTGGTGCCTCCCCTGAAAACGGGGACATGCCTACGTGCCTTGTGCCTCACCCACGGCTGCCAGGCTTTAGTGCGCCCATTGCTACAGAAAGACGTAGCGCCAACAAGCACCCCCAAATACACCAGTTCCTTCTGGGAACGCAGGTTAACGAACATCGGCAGGTCTTCAAGAGGCAGAGGGAGCATCGCATGGGAAGCGTGAGGACGAGCAGGGGGCTGGACAGAGGGAACAGGCTTTGCAGCCCGGGGACGTTTCTGCCCAGTCAGCAACAGAGGCTGCAGGCCTCAGCACAGCCTCGGAGCTCGGAGCTCAAAGGGCTGGAACAGACATGACCTCACTGGGGTTTTTTATTAGCTTCCAAGGCAGGTTAACAGGTTGCTCCATCTCTGCTGAGACGGTGAAACTGCGGGCTCCCCTGATACCCAGAGGCCGGGCAGCCTCTCCGAGCCTGCCTGGGCCACCGAGACCCAGGACCTGCTTCCTGATCTACGATCTGTTACCAGCCAGGCATCTCGAGAGGAAATTAATTTTTAAAAAAATATATTTCCTAGAGCAACATGAAAGAAATTCTGAATTTGTTGTTCTAAGGAGCAGAGCAGGGAGAGAAGCAGGGAGGCCTGGGGCCAGAATCTGGGATGTGTTTCCCAATCCGTAAAAGGGGGGGAGGGGGGCATGCAGCTGTCTCCCGGGGGCTGTGCAGGCCCCGCCCAGCGAGGAGCGTGGGTTCTGACGCCCGGCTGTCACTACCCTCCTGCTTCACGCCTTCTCCTCTCTCCTCCTAGCAGCCTGCACTCAGCTCCCTTTCGCAGCTTCGTTCTGCGACCTCCTGGTGCCCCTGCGCTGCCAGCCCCGCCCTGGGACACTACCCTCCTCTCGATCATTCTAAGGCCCAACTCGACCCACTGGCCCTGCCTGGGCTTCCCACCTGCAGCCCGGCTTCAGGGCCACTGCCGGCGCTCCGGTGTGAGGACTACCTGGACCCTGGACGCTTCTGAGCAGGGGGACCCTTTCTTGGGGATGACTGAGCTGGGACAGCGTCGGGGGGAGACAGGAGAGGGGCCGGCTCCCAGATAACCCTTTCACTCTCTGCAGAAGCCTCAGTGTCCCTTCAGTCCAACAGGGGCTAAGGGTCTCACGTGACTGCTCAACGGAACGGGACCACGGCTGTGAAACGTTGCGGAAACGGTGAAAGTGCTGAGAAGGTGGCCACCACCGTCCTGGAGGGAGGGTGCTCCTCGTGGTCACCGTGAGCGCCAGGCAGGGAGGAGGGGCTGTGGTGGTCATGGGGCGCCCCTGGCTGCATCCTGACCCTTGGCTGTGTGTGAAGGGAACAGGAAAAAGAGGGCCCGCCCTTTGGATAAGGGCCAGTCCTGCCAGGTAACCCTTGGTGCTGGTGACCATCATGCGCCCTACGTGACCCCCGCCACCTCCATCCACCCTCCAGCCGGCTCTTCTCCCAAAGGCCCTAAAGCAAACTCACTGCCTGCGCTGGCAACCCCCCGCGCTTTCCCTGGTGCCTGTTCGAGGGAGGGCCTGGGAAAGCCCGCCAGCCCAGGCGCATCAGCGGAGGCAGCGGGGAGCAGCGGGGACGGGTGAGGCTCTGGACGGGCCAGTCGGGCCAGCTCACGTTTGGCACAGCTCTGCGGCCAAGGGCTCAACAGCAGACCACACGCATGAGCCAGGGGACCCAGAAACGCCCGGCTCCCAACTCCCCATC
>PVJC01048253.1:0-12572 GCA_004026665.1 Murina feae | reverse complement strand
GGGGTCCCTCAGCCCAGCCTGCCCCCTCTCACAGTCTGGAACCCCTCAGTGGATGTCCTATGATGGCCCCAGTCTGCCAGGCGCCTTTTGTGTGTGTGTGTGTGTGTGTGTGTGTGTGGCCACTGGGGACCTGCCCCCAGCCGCATCAGAGGCTCGGAGCAGTCCTCCTGTGTGTGTCTACCTGCTGGGGGCCTGCCCCCAGGCTTGGAGCAGGCACCCTCTCTATGTTGATCTCTCAAACTCTTGCCCTCCCCTGCATGTTGTTCTCTTTTTTTGAGCTGTGGCCTGGGCTGAGTGCTGCCTGCCTCCCAAGCTTGCCTACTGCCCATCTTCCTCCAGCCACCAGAAAGCAGGGAAAACCCCACCTCATGATCAGGCCAGCCTTTTCCTGCTCCCTGATTCCCGGAAGGGACCTGGGGAGTCGCCAAGCAGGCCCCCAGCCCCCAAGAGCTTGCTTTCCCGCTCCCCAGTGTCCCCCCAAAGGGCCTGGGGAGCCACCAAGCAGGCTGCCGACTCTTTCCCACTCACCAGTCCCTGTTGCCTTTCTTTTCCACTCCCCGGTGCCACCAAGGGGTCTGGGGAGCTGCCATGCAGGACCCCGGCCACTTCAGCCATGCTTTCCTGCTCCCCGCCCCGCAAAGGGCCCGGGCAGCCGCCAAGCAGGCCAAGACGCCCCCGCTGCCTCTTTCCCACTCACTGGTACCCTGCTGCCTTGCTTTCCCACTCCCCCGTGCCCCGCAAAGGGCCTGGGAAGCCGCCAGGCAGGCCCCCGACCCCCACTGCCTCTTTCCCGCTCCTCGGTGCCCTGCAAGGGGCCTGGGCAGCTGCCAAGCAGGCTGAGACCCCCCACCACCTCTTTCCCGCTCCCTGATGCCTCTCAAAGGGCCTGGGCAGCCGCCAAGCAGGCCGCCAACCCTGCCGCCTCTTTCCCACTCACGGGTCCTGGGTCCTGCACTGTTCTGCCCTGCAGCCGCTCTGTGCACTTGGGAGGTCCCTCAGCCCGGCCTGTGCCCTCTCACAGTCTGGGACCCCTCTAGGGATGTCCACCTGCTGGCGTGCCTGACGAGCCTGGGTGAGGGTCTGATGGCTGTCTCCAGGCTGGCCAAGTCCCCCAGGAATGTCCCTCACCCCATTGGGTTGTGGCCAGCGTGGATGATGGGCTGATTGACGCTTTCAGGCTTCAAGGCTGCCCACAGCTCCCATTGACCCAATGTCCCAGCAAGGCTGGCTGGACGCAGGTTCTGGTGTTTGTTTATCTTCTATAATTGATGCACTGTTCCTTTAAGCCGGCCTACTGACTACTAAGGAAGCCTTCTCTCTGCTTCACCTCGCAGTGTCTATAATGAGACAATGTTACTCTTAGGCCTGCTGTTTCCTTCAGCTCCTGAGAATTCTATGATTGTTATTTTGTTACAAATATGTGTTTTTTGCTTGAGCCAGTTTAAGCGGAGGGGGCAGCAGTTTCACTTTCACTCCTGCTGCAATGGAAGCTGCCATTTACTCAAGTCCGTGAGTGGCGGCCGCCATGTTGGCTAGGCTAATTTGCATACAGCCGCTCTGATTGGCTGGTGGGCCTGGCTTGCCCTGTCTCGGAGAAACGGTTAATTTCAATATTATGCTTTTATTAGTTAAGACTAGGGGCCTGGTGCACAAAAATTTGTGCACTTGAGGGGCTCCCTTAGCCCGACCTGTACCATCTCGCAGTCTGGGACCCCTCGGAGGATGTCCACCTGCTGACGTGCCTGGCCAGCCTGGATAAGGGGCTGATGGCTGTTTGCAGGCTTGCCAAGCTCCCCCAGTGGGGACTCTCACCCCAGGGGATGTTGCCAGCCTGGGTGAGAGGCTGAGGGCCGTTTTCAGGCTGCCCACAACTCCCATTGACCCAAGGTCCCATCGAGGCTGGCTGGAATCAGGTTTATGGGGTTTATTTATCTTCTATAATTGAAATTTTGTTGTCTTGAGTGGAGGCCTAGGTGGGCAACTAAGCCTCCTGTTTGCTTCAGCTCTGTGGCTTCTATAATTGAAACATTGTTGCCTTGAACAAAGGCCCAGCCAGCCTAGGCAGGCAGTTGTAACAGAAGCCTCTTGTTTGCTCTAGCTCTGTGGCCACTAGCCTCCATCTTGGCTGGGTTAATTTGCATACAGCTGCTCTGATTGGCTGGTGGGCATGGCTTTGGCTGGTGGGTGTGGCTTAGGTGGTGGTTAATTTGCATATTACTCTTTTATTAGATTAGATACCATTCAACATTTCATGTAATACTGGTTTGGTGGTGATGAACTACTTTAGCTTTTTCTTCTCTATGAAGCTCTTTATCTGACATTCAATTTTAAATGATAGCTTTGCTGGGTAAAATAATCTTGGTTGTAGGTCCTTGCTATTCATCACTTTGAATATTTCTTGCCACCCCCTTTCAGCCTGCAAAGTTTCTGTTGAGAAATCTGCTAACAGTTGTATGGATGCTCCCTTGTAGGTAATTAACTGCTTTTCTCTTGCTGCTTTTAAGATTCTCTCCTTGTCTTTAACCCTTGACATTTAAATCATGATGTGTCTTGGTGTGGGCCTCTTTGGATTCCTCTTGATTGGGACTTTCTGTGCTTCCTGGACTTGTAAGTCTATTTCTTTCATCAGGTAGGGGAAGTTTTGTGTCATTGCTTCAAATAGGTTTTCAATATCTTGCTTTCTCTCTTCTTCTGGCATCCCTATAATGAGAATGTTGTTTGCTTGAAGTTGTCCCAGAGGCTACTTGCACTATTTTCATTTTTTTTTCTTTTTGCTCTTCTGATTGGGTGTTTTTTGCTTTCTCATATTCCAGATTGTTGATTTGATTCTCAGAATCCTCTACTGTTGAATCCCTGTAAATTATTTTTTATATCAGTTAGTGTATACTTAATTTCTGACTGGTCCTTTTTCATGTCTTTGAAATTCTCACTAAGATCCTTGACAGTCTCACTAAGTCCCTTGAAGCTCTCATGAAGATCCTTCAGTAACCTCATAACTGTGGTTTTGAATTCTGTATCCAGTAGTTTACTTGCTTTCATTTCTTTCATTTGTGACATATTTCTTTGTCTCCCGATTTTGGCTGTTCTCTGTGTTTGTCTCTATGTACCAGGTGTACCGGTTAATAATGCAGATTTTGTAATCAAAGAAAACACGATAATTTCAAGAGAAACATCAAAAGTGCTTTATTCAAAATAACGTCCATAGCTAGCCACACATTTCTGCAATCTTTCAGGTAATTTGTGGGTACCGTCCCAATAGAACCTTTTTTGTTTTAAGGCAAACCATTCAGAGACCCAATTTTCCACTTCTTCGTACGTTTTGAAGTGCTGTTCAGAAAGTGCGTGTGCCATTGATCAGAACAAGTGGTAATCTGAAGGAGCAAGGTCTGGTGAATACAGTGGGTGGGTTAATACTTCCCAGGCAAGATCTTTTAATGTGTCTTTAACTGATTTTGAAGTGTGTGTTGGTGTGTCATCATGAAGCAAATTACTTGGCTGTGTCTTTTGGCCCATTTTGGTCATTTCACGATCACAGTGTGGTTCAAATTTGATCATTTGTTGTCGGTAGCAATCAGTATTAATGATTTCATCTGGTTTTAGAAGCTCATAATACACCACACCTTCTTGATCCCACAAAATGCAGAGCATTGTCTTCTGAATCGATTTGGCCTTGCAGTCGATGTTGATGGTTGACCTGGATCAACCCATGACTGTGTGCATTTGGGATTCTCAAAATAAATCCACTTTTCATCGCTAGTCACAATTTGATGCAAAAAAGCCTTTCTTTCATGCCATTGAAGCAACATTTTACTGATGACTTTTCAGTTTTCCATTTGTCTTTTGTTCAACTGATGTGGCACCCATTTTCCTTCCTTTAAAATTTTTCCCATTGCTTGTAAATGATTGGAAATTGTTTGCTGAGCAACATTTAATCTTTCTGCAAGTTGTTTTTGAGTTTGACATGCATCTTCATCCAATAATGCTTGTAATTGTTGGTGTTTAAACTTTTTCAGTTGATCTGGACATTCTTTGTCTTTCACATCAAAATCATCTCTTTTAAAGTGTTTAAACCAGCATTCACAGGTATCTGAGATAGAGCATGGTCACCATAAGCTTCCTGAATTATATAATAACTCTTTCTTCAAAATAAAGTAATGAATTAAAACTTCCCACAAATGCTCTTTTGTTGGCATGAAATTTGACATTTTAAGCATAAAAATATCTATGATGTTATCACCTTCAGCACATTTGACATATGAAGTTTTGAAGCTTGCTGTCAATACAACAAAATAGCATACATATCAAATTACATATCATCATATGTGTAACTCCATCTATTGAAAAAAAATCTGCATTGTTAACTGATACACCTTGTATTAAGTAGAGCTGCTATGTCTCCTGGAGTTGGTAAAGTGGCCTTGTATGTAGTACATGTCCTGTAGGACCCAGTAGCTCAGCCTACCCAGTCACCTGAGCTGGGCACTCTAGGTGCACCCTTTTATGGACTGTGAGCACAGTCTTGTAGTTGAGCCTTGATTGCTGTTTGTCACTGAGAGGAATTGACCTCCAGGCCAGTTGCCTGTGAAGACAAGCTGAGACTATAATGAAGGAACTGTTGTGCAGGAAACACCCTTATGGAGCAGCACTTACTTCAGTGGGGTTTTGGTGCTCACTGAGTCTGCCCCTTGACTGTGTCACTTGTGGATGTGAAGAGTTGTAATCTGGTATGGTTTGAAGCTTTCCACTGGGTGCACTGGCTCTGGAATCTCCAGGGAGATGTAAAGTCAGCCACTGCCTAGGGCCACCTGTCAGAAGCTACAGAAAGATCCCCAGATGGCTACTACTTGTATTGAGTTTGAAAGTGCCCAATCGAGGCCCACCTGTGAAGCAAGGCAGACTCTTTCTAATGCCAGTCTTGGGCCTTTTTTTGGTAGATTTGGGGCATGCTGACTCCAGCTGCTGCTTGTTATAGAGATTTTAGCAAAGTCTGAAGCCTATACCAGGACAGGCTATTTGTATAGAAAAGTTGCTGCAAACAGCTTGGGTGGGGCTGCAAAATGGATGGGTTGGGGTCTCAGGGAATCATCAGGGCAGAGCAAACAGTGTACACCAGACTCTTGAAGACTTAGGTATGGCTGCAGTCAGCTCTGCTACAAGTGAAGTCCTAGCATAGGAATAATGACCTTTGTGAGCACCCCTGTCTGGGAGAATGCCACCCCTGAGTTCCTGCAATGATGCTAGACAATCCAGTTCCTCCCCATATGTGTCTAGGTCCCCCAATACCTCCTGGTGCTGGAGCTCAGAGGATTCAGGAGTAAGTTCCTGTGCCAACCCTTTAAAAGGCCACCTGGTCTCCGGCAGCCTCAGTGTCCTTCAGCTACAATCCCTGCTGGTTTTTACAGTCTGAAGTTATGGGGACTTCTCTTTCCAGTTCTGGAACCCTGGGTTGGGGGTCTGGTATGGGGCTGGGACCCCTTGCTTCTCACAGGCAGCCTCTGCAGGACAATCTCCCACCCGATTAAAAAAATGGCATGCATGGGTGCTGAACCAGCCCGTTCCATGTCCTCAACCCTCTACTTGTCTCAATGTGCTTTCTTCTTTACTTCTCTAGCTATAGGACTTCCATTCAGCCAGCTTTCAGGTGGTTGTGAATGATGGTTATTCTGTATTTTAGTTGCAGTTTTGATGTGGTTGTAGGAGGTGGTGAGTACTGGTGTTTACCTCCGCTGTCATCTTGGTTCACTTCCAAGATTACTTTTCTTAATTCTTTTTAAATATTTTTCAGCTTTTACACATAAATTTTTGGTATACTACTCTTATTTTACATTAAGTCAAACCATGTGAATTTGCCTACATTTATAAATCAAAATAGTATAATAATGTCAATTTCAGAAGTTGAACTTACTTGATTTTCTTAATAGATTTTAAGGGCATTTGCAGCTTTGTTATTGGTTCCACCACTCAGTACTTACTCTCTTGTGCCTCAATTCCTTTACATATAAATTATATGTAATTATAATAACCTACTTTATACAGTTGTGAGGATTAAATGAGGTTATGCATGTGAAATGCTTAAAACAATACCTGGAATATAGGAAGTTTGGTGTAAATGTTAACTATAATATATCACTTTCAAATTGAGAAAAAATATATGTTATGAAAAATCATCAGTTTTTTTAAAAGGGAGTAGAGATACGGCTTTTATTAAGTAATTAATGATCATTAAAGCATTTGTATTTGAGTTTGGCTAATGGGGAGCATAAGTAGACAAAACGGAGAAATGAGTACCATCAGATGTGTGTTCCTCTGTCTGCCTCCCTCTAATATTGGTTTGGGTTGGCTGTATTTCAACTAAAGTTTGCATCATCCTTCCAGGTGGCTTTCTATACAAAACTTTCACATTTCAGGTTCTAGTATCCTCTTGCTCTACTTGGCCTTAATAATTATGAGTCTGTTTGAATAATCTATTTCATATTAGTGAATTGTAGTAGTGTGTAATTATTAAACTGTTGGTCCATTTGATATAAGCTGTCAAATTTCTATGCATTATCATCATTCAATGTCCCAATGATAATTATGTTGCTACTATAACATTTTAAGATTGTTTTCATCCCCTGACCAGTTTGGCTCAGTGGATAGAGCGTCGGCCTGCGGACTAAAAGGTCCCAGGTTCGATTCTAGTCAAGGGCATGTACCTTGGTTTCAGGCATATCCCCAGTAGGAGCATGCAGGAGGCAGCTGATCAATGTTTCTCATCAATGTTTCTAACTCTCTATCCCTCTCCCTTCCTCTCTGTAAAAAATCAATAAAATATATTTTTAAAAAGATTGTTTTCATGACATATGTTTCATACTTTTGCTTTCAGCCTGCCTATGTTGTTTTATTTGAAACTAGAGGCCCAGTGCATGAGATTTGTGCAGTAGGGTGAGCGGGGAGAGCCTCAGCCCAGCCTGTGCCCTCTCGCAGTCCGGGATGTCTGCCTGCCAGCTTAGGCCCAATCCTTAGACCGGCAGTAGACATTGCTCTCACAGTCCAGGACCACTTGCTCCTTACCACCTGCCTGCAGCAGAGGCTGGAGAGGCTCCCACCACTGCCACTGCTCTCGCCAGCCATAAGCTTGGCTTCTGGCTAAGCAGTGCTTCTCCTGTGGGAGCACACTAACCACTAAGGGGCAGCTCCTGCATTGAGCATCTGCCCTCTGGTGGTCAGTGCACCTCACAGCAGCCAGTCAGTCAATTTGCATATTAGAGTTTTATTATATAGGACTAGAAATTTTTGTGCAGGGGGTCCCTCAGCCTGGCCTATGCCCTCTTGCAGTCTGGGACCCCTCGGGGGATGTCCACCTGCTGGCAGTCAGACATCCCTCTGGAAGCTCGGGAGCCCTCGAGGGATGTCCACTTGCCAGCAGGGAGCAGGCCTAAGCTGCAGTCGGACATCCTTAGTGCTACTGAAGAGGCGGGAGAGGCTCCCACCACCACCATTGTACTGGCAGCTGTCAGCCTGGCTTGTGGCTGAGCAGAACTCCCCCTATGGGAGCACACTGACCACCAGGGGGCAGCTCCTGCATTGAACATCTGCCCCCTGATGGTCAGTGTGTGTCATAGCAGAACTGTTAGGGTCAATTTGCATATTACCCTTTTATTATATAGGATAGAGGCCTGGTGCACAGGTGGGGGCTGGTTGGTTTGCCCTGAAGGGTGTCCCGGATCAGGGTGGGGGTTTTACTGGGGTGCCTGGCCAGCCTAGGTGAGGGGTTGAGGCTTGTTCTCAGGCTGATCACATCCCCTTCAGAGTGGGGGTCCCCACTGGGGTGCCTGGCCAGCCTGGGTGAGTGGCTGATGGCTGTTTGTAGACTGATCAAGCCCCCTAGTGGGGACCCTCACCCCATGGGGGTGTGGTCAGCCTGGGTGAGGGATTGAGGGCCATTTTCAGGCTGGCCACACCCCCTTCAGGGTTGGGGAGTCCCGCTGGGGTGCCTGGCCAGCCTGGATGAGGGGTTGATGGCTGTTTTCAGGCTGGCCATGCCCCCCTGGTTAACCAAGCTTCCAGCCTCTCCTTTTCTTTCTGGGATTTATTTATCTTCTGTAATTGAAACTTTGTAGCCTTGAGCGGAGCCAAGGGAGAGCAGGTGGGAAGCTTGGCTTCCTCCATCACTGGGGGCAGCCCAAGCCTTCTGCTCACTCCAGCTTTGTCACCACCGCCATCTTAGTTGGGTTAATTTGCATACTCGCTCCTGATTGGCTGGTGGGTGTGGCTTGAGCGTAGCAGAGGGATGGTTAATTTGCATGTTTCTCTTTTATTATATAGGATACGTTTTTTATGCTTAGTAAATAGTTGTTTTCATTCACTTTGGCAGTCTCTATCTTATAATTAGTGCAGTTTGACCATGTATTTTATTCTAATTATTGCTATATTAGAGGTTAAGTGTGCAATTTTAATTTTTGTTTTATTATTTATTTTTGTTCATTTCTGTTTTATTTTCCTGCTTATGTCAGTTTTCTGGAATTCCATTTTTATTATTTTTTAATGCTTTTGAGTGTATTCCTTCATATAGCATTTTTAGGATTACTCTAGGTATTACATTTGTATATATTATTAAAGTCTACTGATGTCATCATTTTACCAGTTCTAATAAAGTATCAAAATCTTGAAAAAGAATTCTCTAGTGAGGACTAACAAACAAAGCACCAAGTTCTGTGTACTTGTTCCTTTTTTGTCTAGCTTGACTTTTTTATCAGCTGCCCAGAATCTGTTAGTTCACTAGAGAATGTGACAGGTAATCAGAAATAAGAAAAAAATTCTATTTTACATAAGGGAAAGTGGTGTCGAAAGATTAATTTTCTGTTCATTTTCTACAACTAGTTAGTGGTCAGGTTGAAATCCAAGTTCTTGATTTTTATTCGTGACTTGTTCTTTTTCCCCCCCAATTTTATTTCCCAGGATGATCCACATACTAACTTAGTGATTGAAGCTATAAAAAATGATCATCTGAGGCAAATGGAACGTGAAAGGTAATGTTTGGGGCACTAAATAATTAAAACTTGTTCATATTGGTTAAATTTATATAAAAGAGTTAAATGCACATATGATTATTTCTTTTAAAACTTGTTATATGCAGCATATTTCTTGAATAGTCTTACTGCTTCACCATTTCTATACTTTACTGGATCCTCTTTTTTCCTTCACAATAATCACATTACTCATTTGATTCCAGTTATTCTTCCTCAGTTACTGTTATTTTCTTGTAGCTTATTTTCTTTCCCTCTGTATTTGGTGCAGCATTGGAATTTTGTTTACATTACATTTATTTTTTAAAAATTATGTCTTTATGTGTTTTTGTCCAGCCTCCCAATTAAATTTCAACTTCCAAAGACAAAATTATTTCTATTTTATTCCTTCCTTCAGTCTGGTACCTAGTGTCTGCAAAGTATGTTTTAAAACTTCTAATACTTATTGAATATTCAACTTGCATATTAGCAGTGTATCACATGATTAGTTGTTTTTTAAGTGTGGTACAAAACACATCCTATATAATAAAAGGCTAATAATCAAATTGTCCCCTTGACCTGAAGGGAGTTTGACCAGGGGGAGGGACTGGTTGACCATCCATCCTTAGCCCCTCCCCCTGGATGGCCCCACCCATGATCACCCCCACCTCCCATGTCCCCTCCTCCTTCCTCCACTGCCCCGGCCCAATCGGCCTGATAGGGGCAGACCAGCCAGACCCCACCTGTGCACAAATTTGTACACTGGGCCTCTAGTAATATATAATTTACCATCTAAACTGTGGTGCATAATTCTTCATGGTTCAGTAGTCTTAAGTACATTCACAATGATTTGTAACAAGAACTTCCCCAAATTCCCAAACTGCAACTCTGTACCCATTGAACAGTTCTCCAGCATCCCCTTCCCAGCCCCTGGCACCCACCTTTCTACTTTTTGGTCTATGCATTTGTCTGTTCTAGGAAACTTATATAGGTAAAACCACATTATTTGTCCTTTTGTGACTGTCTTATTTCACTTAGCATAGTGTCCTCAAGGTTCATGCATATTGTAACAAGTGTCAGAATTTCCTTCCTTTTTAAGTCTGTATGATATTTCATTATATGTTTGGAGGGCCCCTAATCTTTAGGAAGTAGTTTAACTTTTAAAATAAAACGGAGACTTGTACTTCTGGAGAGATAAGAAAGATAAGTAGATGATTTCCCTTGTTCTTCTCACTAAGTCCAAATAACAACCCTGGAAATTACATGTAAAAAAAAAAAAAAAATATATATATATATATATATATATATATATATATATGAATGATGGAGAGAAGAGGGCAGATCAAGGGATCTTGGGACACCATCAGTGAGTTCCCTTCTTGTTTCCCAGACATGGAGGTGAAGAAGCTGGAAAGCAGAAAATGCTCATGGGTGCATTAAACAAACAAACAAAAGACCTACTTTCTCTAGCTACAGGACAAGGAAAAGGGTAGGCCAGCAAGACAGAAAACTTTTAGACAAATACCACAGAAAAAAAACACCTGTCCTACCCATGCATGCCAGCAAAAGCCAAGTGAGAGAGAGCCAGACTCCCACCCTCACAAGGCCAAGTAGGGAGCCAGGACTTTAATCCCCAAAGGCCCTTAATGAGTCTCACCACTCTGTGGTTTCAGTGGACAGTACATGTGGAGTCTAGAATTCCATCCCACCAGGCAATAACAAGGCAGTCCTCCCTCTTACCTGGGGTTGTGTCAGGGGAGATAGTAGATAATTAGGAATTTTCATCATCAGCAGTAACAAGACCACCCACTGTGGTGTCAGTAGGAACCTGGTGAAAGCAGGAACTCCTACTCCACCCAGCAGAAATGAGGATACCCTCCTATCTTGGGTGTCAAAGAGGCCATGTGGGGAAACTGGACTTATTTTATCTAGCAACACTGAGGTAATATCTCTTCTTCCCCTGCCAGAATGATGTCAAAAAAACTAGCCAAAACAAAAGACTTAAATAAAATTCAGTCTCATAAGACAAAATGTTCAAGTTTTTATAAAACATCACTCATAATAATAAGAAAATCTTAAATTGAATGAAAAAAGACAATTGATAAATGCCAACATTGAGATAATAGAGATGTTAGAATTATATGACAAACTTTAAAGCAACTATGATAAAAAAGGCTCCAACAAGCCATTTTGAATATGCTTAAAATAAATAAGGCTCAGTTGGTTGGAGCATCATCCTGTACACCAAAACGTTGCAGACTCAATTCCCAGTTGGGGCACATACCTAGGTTTTGGATTTGATCCCTGGTCAAGGCATGTATAGGAGGCAACTGATCGATGTTTCTCTCTCACACCAATGTTTTTCTCTTTCTCCCTTCCTCTATCTAAAAAAAAAAAAAAAAAACAAAACACTTCAGAAAAGCAGTAGTCTCATCAAGAAAATATTACTATTGGACCTCAGTTTAAATACTGTAAAATAATTAGGTCATTTTATTATACCATTCAAATATAAAACTACATATTGAAAAAAGAAGAGCCAAATGGAAATTTTAGAACTAGAAATTACAATAACTGAAATAGAAATTTCTACAATTGGTCTCAATAGGAGAATGAATAGCAGAGAGGAAAGATTCAGTGAACTAGAAGATAGAAAACAGAAATTACTGAATCTAAACAACAGAGGGAAAGTGGACCCAAAAAATTTTTTTTAAAAATGAACAGAGCCTCAGGAACTTCTCAGACTTCAACAGAAGATCTAACATTTGTGTTATCCATGTCTAGGAAGGAGAGGAGAAAGAGATTGGGCTAAAGAAATGATGGCTGGTAACTCCCCAAACTTAGCAAGAAAAAACCCTACAATTAGCCCTAACTGGTTTGGCTCAGTGGATAGAGCATCAGCCTGCGGACTGAAAGGTCCCAGGTTCCATTCCAGTCAAGGGCATGTACCTTGGTTGCAGGCACATTTCCAGTGGGGGGTGTGCATGAGGCAGCTGATTGATGCTTCTCTCTCATCGATGTTTCTAATTCTCTATCCCTCTCCCTTCCTCTCTGTAAAAAATCAATAATATATATATATTTTTAAAAAAACACTCTACAATTAGAAAAACTGAACGAATCCCCAAGAGGATAAACAAGGAAATTTATGTCAAAATATATATTGATTAAACTGGGAATTAAACGCCACATCTTGAAATGAGGCAGAGAAAAACAACATATAAGGGAAAAGTGATTAGAATGACAGTGGTAGTCTTAAATCAGTAACCTAAGCTCCCAGCTGAAGAACCTAGAAAATGTATAGCAAAATCAACCCAAAGGATCCAGAAAGAAAGAAATAATAACAAATCATTGACATTGGAGAGAGAAACAATGATAACATCAACGAAATACTTCTAACACAACTGACAAAAAAAGAGAGAGAAGGCACCAATGTCAGGAATAAGACGGGCTCTCACTACTGACCCTGCAGGCATCAAAAGGATAATAAGGGGTTACTACAAACATCCCTATAGACATAAATTTGACAACTTAGACTAATGGAATACTATGCTGCTGTAAAAAGGAAGGAGTTCTTAGCATTTGCAGGAG
>PVJC01048252.1:0-12595 GCA_004026665.1 Murina feae | reverse complement strand
AAAAAAAAAAAAAAAAAAAAGTGCCCGTGCCCTGGCCCGTGCTGCACAATGGTCAGTGCCGGCCCGTGCACTGTAGGGTCGCAGTTTCACTTCCCAGTCAAGGGCAAGTACCTGGGAGGCAGGCTCAACCCTCAGCCCTGGGAGGGGCGTGTGCAGGAGGCAACTAACTGATGTGTCTCTCTCACATCAAGGTTTCTCTCTCTCCCTCTCCTGCCTCCCTCTCATTCTCTAATAAACCAATGGGAAAAAAATATCCTTGAGTGAAGAGTAACAAAACAAAACAAAACAAAACGAGAGAGAGAGAAATGTTAAGATTACCCTGAATTTCAACACGATGTTTCAATCCAAGAATCTTAAAGGGTCCCACCCTCTGACCAATATCTTATTCCCATTTGGGAAATGCCTCTCCCCTGCCAACATCTTTCACTCAAACTGAAAAAGACCTGAGGATCCGGAGTCCTGAGGAATCACTTGGGGGATCCAAAATCACCTCTATCTTTCAGCACACGAGCAAGGTCAAGGTCAAGTCATAAAACAAACCTGACATGAACCTGTGGAGAAGTATGCTGGCATTAGCCATTTAAGCAGGAAAGAGCAGCTAGATTTTCGGAGCGTTTCCTTTCTGTGTGTGTGGTGGGCCCATCCTGACGGCCAGAACTAAAACAGTCGGACTGGCAAGGACAGTCTTACAAAATCAAGGCAGGATTACCCACAGCCAGTGCACACATCAATCTCACAGCATTCGGGCTTCCACCTCACGGGTACTAAAAATGTTCCGCCGTCCAGCCCGTGTGGCTCAGTGGTTGGGCATCAACCTATGAACCAGAGGTCACGGTTCGATTCTGGTCAGGGCACATGCCTGGGTTGCAGGCTCCATCCCCAACAGGGGACGTGCAGGAAGCAGCCGATCAATGATTTTCTCTCATCGTTGATGTTTCTCTCTATCTTTCTCCCTTCCTCTCTGAAATCAACAAAAATATTTTTAAAAATAAAACAAAATAAAAACTAGAATGTTCTGCAGAAGGCAGAGGGAAATGGTCACAGAGGTGACGCTCTACGTGTCAGTGGCTTGAGATTTCACTTCCATTTATGCAAAGAAATACATGTGGCCGGAGGAAAATGGGGCTTTTTGAAGTCTGACTGAGCCCTAGGACAGCCAATAGTTAAGGTTACATAGAACGTGTATTTCTGAGAGGTTGGCTAGACGCAAAGAGAAAATCTGTCACATTCTGCAAGGGAGATTGGGGCAAGAGGGAGTAACACACCCTGACCGGTGTGGCTCAGTGGATAGGGCATTGGCCTGCGGACTGAAGGGTCCCGGGTTCGATTCTGATCAAGGGCATGTACCTTGGTTGCGGGCACATTCCCAGTGGGGGGTGTGCAGGAGGTGGCTGATCGATGTTTCTCTCTCCTCAATGTTTCTAACTCTCTATCCCTCTCCCTTCCTCTCTGTGGAAAATCAATAAAATATATTTAAAAAAAAAGAAGAGGGCATAACGGGGGCAGGAGAGCCCCGCGTACCTGCGACGGGTCCGTGACCCGCAGGGTGACCACGTCCTCGCTCGTGTACTTGATGAACAGATGGTTTTCGTCCAGCAGCTGCATCTTCCACATGCGCAGCTGCCGCAGCTGGTCGAAGTACTGGAAGAAGCGCCGCTTGGCCATGGCGCTCCCGTCCTGCTCCGCCCGGCGCCACAGGTAGACGAGCAGCCGGTGCTTCAGGGAGTTGATGAAGGGGTCCCTGAAGGGGTTGGCCATGCCCGTCTGGCTGTCCCGCTGAACCTCGGGGAAGACGGCCGAGACGGTGAGCAGGTCGTCCTCGTAGCAGAAGCGGCCGATGGTCCTCACGTCGATGAACGTGCCCTCGGGAGTCACCTGGAAGACGTGGATGGTCTGCTGCTGCACCGACAGGATGGCCAGGATGTTTTTGTACAAGTACAGCCCCTGGTTGTGGGACAGGACCACCTTGTCACACTTGAAGGTGCGCGTGTCACACAAGCGGCCCGTGTGGAGGTCAATGATGTGGAGGGAGTAGTCCTCCAGGGGGGACCGCGGGTTGGGGGTCACGGACTCGCTGTTGCGGTACACCTCGTAGAAAGGAGGGTGGGGCTCGTCGGGGAGGTAGGCGGCCGAGCCCACGATGACGCAGCGGCAGTCGTCGGTGAAGAGGCTGCACTCCCGGTTCAGGTGCTCCCCGTTGGCCGCCACGCTGGTGATGTGGAGCAGGACGAAAAACCGCTCAAAGAGCCGCCCGCGGACGTTGACCGACCGCTGGTCGCTGCCGTTGGACAGGATCTCGCCCTCGTAGCCCCGCAGCAGGTCCTCGGCCGCCTGGCAGCCCTGGTACTCGTAGATCTCCAGGGACGTCTGGTCTGAAGAGAAGGCGATGAAGTAGCGGCCATCGGGGGAGAATTTACGCAGGAAACAGGGCGGCTTCTCCACGTTGACCACCGTGAAGTTGGGGAAGACGTTCTGGTGGAACACGCGGACCTGGTGCCAGTGGGTGCCCGCCTTGCCCGAGCTGATGCGCCGGTGCTCCAGGCGGTGGATGACATTTTGGTTCTGGATCCTTCGGGGTTTGATGGTGGCAACATGATGATCCATTGTAGCATCTCTACACGGGAAAAGTCCAGCAGAAGAAAAGTGAACGGAAGTTACCAAAACCTACGCAAGTCGAACAGATTCCCGTGCGTGTACCCTGCATGCAGGAGCTGCCCAGAGGAGGGATCAGCCTTTCTCCTTCTCAGATTACAATCAGGAAGTGGTCCTGACAGTTCCTGAGTCTAGAAACAGATTTGAGAGGAGGACCTAATTCAACTGGAATATCTTCAAAGCATGCTTAGCTGTTGGGAACAAGCAATAGAAGGAAAAAAGAACAAAAACCTACATCTGCATGAAATGTGTTCATTGTGAGAGTCACATTCAATGTACGTTTATTTAAAAAGCTTTTTTATTTATTTTCGTATTTAGTATTGGGCTCTTAAGATGTCCATACTCTCCAAAGCAACTGACAAACTCAGTGTAATCCCCATCAAAATCCCAACAGCATTTTTTTACAAAAACAGTAAAATGCATCCTAAAGTGCACGTCACCTCAAGGAACCCCAAAGGGCCAAGAGTTTTTTACTAAAAGAAGGCAAAGGTGGAGGAGGGCTCACGCTTCCTGTTTTCAAAACATATCACAGAGCTAAGGTCATCAAAAAGTGTGGCACTTCCCTAACCGGTGTGGCTCAGTGGATAGACCGTCGGCCTGCGGACTGACGGGTCCCGGGTTCGATTCCGGTCAAGGGCATGTACCTTGGTTGCGGGCGCATCCCCAGTAGGAGGCGTGCAGGAGGCAGCTGATGGATGTTTCTCTCTCATCGATGTTTCTCTCTATCCCTCTCCCTTCCTCTCTGTAAATAAACCAATAAAATATATATATTTTTAAAGTGTAGCACTGACGACAACATACCAATGGAATAGACCTTTGTGTATGTCGGCCTGACAGTCAGGAAGTTCAGAGAACCCTAAACATACTAACATCCTTCCCCTTCATGGCACTCGCCCTGCCTGCAACTTCCTCTCTGAACGGAACTGAAGTCTAGGGCGCAGGAGAGGCGTGCGCGCCTGCGCAGTCCGTGGACCTGCCGCTCTGCGTGCCATCACCGCACTGGACGCGGGACCTGCCTCCTGCCCTCCAGTCCTCTGCCAGCTCAGGGGCCCATCCGCCTGGGGCTGTGCCCTCTGCCTAGGAACCCGGCCTCCCCTTGGAGCTGCGTCTGCCTCCTCCGAAGGGCTGGTCCCGGTTCGAGTCTGTGCGTCCGCCTGCACGGCTCCGTGCTTGCTGCTGGACGCCCCGACCCCGCGCACTGGGCGCTCCAGGCAGGCAATTACCGCGGCTACTCAAGTCCCCTCCGTTTTCTCGGGGAGCCCAGCCCTGGGGCCGGCCCCACCGCCTTCCGCAGGTCATTCACGGAGCAAACGCCAGCCCGGCCGGAGCGCGCCACTGGCTCACTCTGTGCTCCGCGGCAACCCTCCTCCCTGGGCTGGTCTCAGTTTCCCCCTGGGGCAGGTGCACGCGTCCCTCAACTGCTAGTGACGGCTGCCAAGCCTGCGAGGATCCGGGGGCGGGTACACCCCCCCCCTACTACCCCCGCAGGGGGCGCCCCCGGAAAGAAAAGCCTGGGGCGGGGCCTCCAGGGGAAGGGCAATCTGAGGGGAGGCGGGGGCCGCGGGGCCTCCCCGGCCCGCGGCGGCAGCCCCAGGCGGTAACCTGAGGCGACCTCGGGGAGAGCCTGACGGGCTGGGAGGCCGGGCTTGGGAAGGAGAGGTCCTCACCTGTGGGTCCCGGCTCAGAGGGCCGGGGTTAGGGACCCCCGGCCGGCTCTGCGCGCGCCAAGCCCGGCCCCGCCCCCGCCATGCTTCGGGACCCGGCTCCGCGACTTCAGGCCCCCGCTTCCGGTACCCGCCGGAAGTGCGGGCTAGCGAGAAGCCACGTGGGGACAGCGCGCCGTCTAGCGGGACTGGGAAGCCCTA
Source organism: Murina feae (assembly GCA_004026665.1). Classification (NCBI taxonomy): domain Eukaryota; kingdom Metazoa; phylum Chordata; class Mammalia; order Chiroptera; family Vespertilionidae; genus Murina; species Murina feae. Next base: position 8,078 of record PVJC01048252.1, on the reverse strand, counting down.
CAGCGCACCCTGGTGTCCGGAGGCGGGTAAGAAGCCAAAGAGGCCCAGTGACTGCCAAGGAAAAAATTCACTCGGAGCTCCTAGCAGGGCACCTATGGCCGCGTCTCCACGCCTGCTAGGCACCTTTGCAAAAGCAGACATGAACGCCGGTGTGGCTAAGTGGTTGGTGTCGACCCACGCACCCAAGGGTCTTGGGTCTGATTCCCGGTCAAGAGCACAGTCCTGGGTTGCAGGTTTGAACCCTGGCCATGGTCCCGGCTCGTGCTGGAGGCACCATTGGACGTGTCTCTCTCACACCGATGTTTCTCTCTCTCTCACTCTCTCTGAAAAAAAAATTAAAATAAAAATTAATTTTTCACCTTTTGATCAAATGCACCGTTTCGTTAGCTGAGGAACCTAAGTAACTGTGAATGCTTTTGCTCAGCGGATATTTGGATTTGGGCTACGCCTGAAGTCAGCGCCACAGAGGCAGGGGCCGTTTCTGTATTGCAGCTACTGACCCCCGAGGGTTAACACGGTGCCAGGCACGCGGGCCCTCGGGAAAGATGTGCTGAACGCTGACAACAGTCCTTTGTCCCCACAGGGCGGTGCCTCGGGGGTGGGGGTCACCTTCAAGCTCGCCAGACGCTCCTCCGCCTGCCTCTCTCAGGTGTTCCCGTGTCTAACTCCCTGCCGCCCCTCCCGATGTCCTCTCGCCCTGGGAAGGACACCGAGTCCCGAACTGCCGCCGCACGCCCTGCCTCCTGCCTCCTTTGTCCCTCTCAGGAGTCCCTGAGTGGGATGATGGGGGACAGGGAGGGAGCTGAAGGACTTGAGAGCTTTCTCGCCACTCATCCCAGTCCTCCCGCGGCTCGGCTGGTCTGCCTGGGCTTTTAACTACTCTGCCAGCGACATCTGCATTAGCCCCGAGGAGAGGGAGCGGGGAGCGCCGCATGAGAGGCCCTTGTTCCGTCTCCCTCTCTAGAAGAGGCTGGCAGAGCGCTCTTCGCCTCTCCGCGGTGGCAGACACGTCTTGCCCTAAATATTACACCACCTCCACCCCCATCATCATCACCGCCACCACCACCACCAATTCTTTAATCCAAACAACTGCACCACTGGGTACATAGGCACCGCATTCACAGCTACTTAGGTTCCTCAGCTAATGAAAGGATGCATTTAACCAAAAGGTGAAAAATTAATTTATTTTTTTTTTTAGAGAGAGAGAGAGAGAGAGAGAGAAACATCGATGTGAGAGAGACACGTCAATTGGTTGCCTCCAGCATGTGCCCCGACCATGGCCGGGGGTCAAACCTGCAACCCAGGAATGTGCCCTCGACCGGAAATCAGACCCGAGACCCTTTGGTGCGTGGGCCGATGCCAATTATCTCACCTACATTCTCTCAGTTGATCCCCTCGCCGGCGCTGTGAGTTAGGAATCGTTATCCCCACTTTACAGATGCAGAAATTAAAGCTCGGTTCCACCTGATGCCCCTCCCATTCTTATATTTGCTTTACAAGACTCACCTCATCATCATCAGCTATTTGCAGGAAATGCTCCGTTTCTGCTTGAAGTTCTCCAGTCTTCAGATTTCAAGCCCACATTCGTATCAACGGTCTGCACAGGTGCCTTCCCTCCACGCTCTTGGCTAAATGCTCCCTGCCCCAGGTCCACATTTTTTTTTAAAAAAAAAAAAAGAACGTTTTTAAATATGTTTTTATTGAATTTTGAGAGAGAGGAAAGGAGAGGGGTAGAGAAATGGAAATATCAATGAGACATCGATTGGCTGCCTCCTGCACGCCCCCTACTGGGGATCGAGCTCACAACCTGGGCATGTGCCCTGACCAGGAATCAATTCATGACCTCCTGGTTCACGGGTCCATGTTCAACCACTGAGCAAAGGCGGCTGCACAAAACAAGTCATTTCTGATTGTCTAGTGCCTACCACATATAGAGGTCGCCTGATATGTATTTTCTGAATGAATGAACGAATGAATGAATGAATGAATGAATGAGTCAAACCTGGTGTCTGGTGCTCTCCTCTTTCTAGATGTGCCTGGATGCAGGGTAGGAGGGGCGGGAGGAAGGAAAGGCCGGGAACACTCAGGATCCTCTTTCCTGCAGCCGTAGCTGAGCCCTGCGGAGCACGTCCCGTGAGCCAGGGGTCCCCGGGCAGCTCGGGGGCCATGCTGTTCCACCTCCCACTCTCAGGGGCAGGATGGAGGAGAACAGCTGGGAATAAAAGGGGGAAGTCGGGGGCCGAGGAGCCAAAGCCCAGGGAACATGAAAATCCTCGCTGCAGGGAAAAGCACTCTTCTTCCCATAAAAGCAATGAAATTAGAGGTAATTGTGAGACGCCGAGATTCGATCAGACCAGGGAGGCGCTCAGGTGAGGGGGGCCGGAGCCGGCCCGGCCCTGGAACAGCCGGTGCCCCCACCAGTGCTGGCAATCTCCTTCTGTCTCGGTGACGGAACAAACAGTCCCTCTGGGGCCCCATCCCCACGCTGCCCTGCCATGGGGGCAGCCGGAAGAGCTGGGGTGGCCTGGCCCACACACAAGGCACAGGCCTCCGCCCATCCACTGTCCCAGCCTGGGCCCTGCTGAGAGGGCAGGAGGCTAACGGGTGGCCGAGCTGGGTTCGCCGTTCTGTCTACCTTAGGCCACAGGCACCAGAGGGCCAGGGAAGAGCCAGAGGGCAATCAGAGGAGAGGGCCAGGGGCATCCCTTCCTTCCCTCCTCTCCACCCCTCCACTCTTTACAAACATCTTTCAGAGAGGAAGGGAGAGGAACAGAGACCTAGAAACATCAATGATGACAAAGAATCATTGACTGGCTTCCCACTGCCCTCCCCACACTGGGGATTGAGCCCAGAACCCGGATCTGTGCCCTGACTGGGAATTGAACCTGGGACCCTTTCAGCCAGCAGGCCGATGCTCTGTCCACTGAGCCAAACCAGCCAAGGCCCCTTTCCCTGCTTTGCTCTCCCTTTCACCCGCTGAGAATCCAGCGGTGAGAACGCACACCGTAAAACGGAGAATGTAAAACATTCTCTTAGTGCTGCTTAGGGAAGCACGGGGTCCACTGGGTTCACACAGCAGGGGGCAGCCAGCCCAGGTGTTCCTTAGCAGGAATCCCTCCTCCCCGTGGGCAAGGCAGCATTAGCCACAATAGCCAAGACGAGGAAGACGTGGTACACGTACCGGTATGCGCAGGGGAGTACTATTCAGCCATGAAAGAGAATGGGGTCCTGCCCTGGGTGCACCAGGAGGGCATTATGCTAAGACTCAACCTGTGGGTCGCGACCCCTTGGGCGGTCCAACGACCCTTTCGCAGGGGTCGCCTGAGACCATCCTGCATATCAGATATTTCCATGAGGATGCATAACAGTAGCACCATGACAGTTAGGAAGTAGCCACGAAAATCATTTTATGGTTGGGGGTCAGCACGACATGAGGAACTGGATTTAAAGGGCCAGAAGGTTGAGAATCACTGAAGTGAAATGAGTCAGACAGAGACGGACAGACACTACATGACCTCACACACATGTGCAACCGAAACAGAAAGAAAAGAAAAGAGAACTCATAGATACAGAGAACAGTTCGGTGATCGCCAGAGGGAAGGGGGGGAGGAGGCAAAATAGGTGAAGGAAGTCAAAAGACACAAACTTCCAGTTATTAAAAAAAACCACACCTGGGGGGTGTAAGGTGCAGCACGGTCACTACAGTGTGTGACACTGTTGCATAGTTGAGAGCTGCTAAGAGAGCTTGGCCGGTGTGGCTCAGTGGCTGAGCGTCAACCTAAGAACCAGGAGGTCACAGTTCCATTCCTGATCAGGGCACAGGCCTGGGTTTTGAGCTCAATCCCCAGTAGGGGGCGTGCAGGAGGCAGCCGATCCATGATTCTCTCCCATCATTTCATCATTCATATTTCCCCCTCTCTCTCTCTCCCCCTCCCTCCCTCTCTCCCTCTCCCTTCATCTCTGAAATTATATATATATATATATTTATTTATTTATTTATTTATTTTTTAAATAAGACCTTGTCTTTGTTTCATTTGGAATATAAGATGGAGGGAGGAAATTCGCTTAGAAAGAAAAGTGTGGGGCCCTAACCAGTTTTGCTCAGTGGATAGAGCGTCGGCCTGCAGACTGAAGGGTCCCGGGTTCGATTCCGGTCAAGGGCATGCACCTTGGTTGCGGGCACATCCCCAGTAGGAGGTGTGCAGGAGGCAGCTGATCGATGTTTCTCTCTCATCGATATTTCTAACTCTCTATCCCTCTCCCTTCCTCTCTGTAAAAAATCAATAAAATATATTTTAAAAAAGTGTAATGTAGTTCCATTTTTTTTTTTTTTTTAAAGAAAAGCATAAGGACCTTTTGGGGGACAGCTAAGCACCTGAGATGGCTCTCTGACCCACACGGGACAGGTTGAAGAGACGGGAGGCAGGCAGAGAGGAGGGGGGACACCTCCCCCTGCCACCTTCACAAAACATGACTGTCCGCCGGGGGCTGGGCCCCTCGGGCATCTGATAAGGTTGTTAAGTCACTGGAACACCTGCCCCGCCATCTGGCACTTTTGTCCTCTGGACGGGGCCACCCAGGCCTCCTTGCCCACCTCCTGGGAGCCAGTGGGCTGCAGGGGTCGCTCATACTGGCCAGCAAGCATGACACCCCACCCCACCCCCCCAAGTACCAAGGGCTGTAGGGTAGATTTCCGTGTTCAACGGCGACCTTGTGAAGATATGGCCTCTACAATGACGTGGGTGGGGCCTCTCTTAGGCTCCTGGGACTTTAAATTCACTGAGATAAGACAGCAGGGTTGTTGGGGCTGCAACAGGGAGGGTTTCAGCAGGCTGCCCTCTCTCCCCCGTCAGCGGCCCAGGAACCATCCATCACTTCAGATGCTGAGCTTCAGGCGCTTATCTGCTGAGCAATCAGCCCCCCACCCCTCCCCCTCTTGTGGGCTCTGGAAACCGTAGCATTTGGGGAGAAAGCAGAACACCTTTGTCAGCAAATCCTGGGCGGTTCTGTGGCGCGGCAGGTGACCCTGAATGTATGTATTTAACTGTTCCAATGGCGTGTGAGGAAAAACACAGTTGGGGCGGCAGGAGATGGTGCTGCCCACCAGAGCCAGCCCAGACCCTTCTCTGCATTTCCCTGTCTCCAAATATTTAAGACAGACATGTGCCCGGCCACAGTGGCTCAGTGGTTGAGCATCGAGCTATGAACCAGGAGGTCACAGTTCCATTCCAGGTCGGGGCACAGGCCCGGGTTGCGGAGTTGATCCCCAGTAGGGGGCGTGCGGGAGGCAGACGATCCATGATTCTCTCTCATCATGGACGTTTCTATCTCTCTCTCCCTCTCCCTTCCTCTCTGACATCAATAAAAAAAAATATTTTTTTAAAAATAATAATCAGCCCTTACCGGTTTGGCTCAGTGGATAGAGCGTCGGTCTGCGGACTCAAGGCTTCCAGGTTCGATTCCGGTCAAGGGCATGGACCTTGGCTGCAGGCACATCCCCAGTCAGGGGCGTGCAGGAGGCAGCTGATCGATGTTTCTCTCTCATGGATGTTTCTGACTCTCAATCCTTCTCCCTTTCTCTCTGTAAAAAATCAATAAAATATATTTTTAAAAAATAATAATCAATAAATGAAGACAGCCATGTCTCCATCCTCAAAAGGAGCCTTCTCCGGGTTAATGACCCCCTGTCCCTTCAACGGTGGCTCAGACAGACGCCTGAAAAGTTCAGTCCTGGCCCCGCCCTGCCCTGGGTTCCTTCCTGCAGGCAGGAGGGGGTAAAAGGAAGCAATGACACTGATCTGCACACGGGCCCTGGAGTGCCCGCCATCCTGCACCCCCTGCTCCTCAAACCCCCCCCCCCCCCCCCCCGGATTGATTCCCAGTTCACACTAATTAGGCCTTGCCTGGCTGGGGACAGGAACAGCGTTTCGCCATTTTCTTGAAGGAAACCGAGTGACAGGCCGACCTGCTGGTGGTTGCCAGGCAACCTTGATGGTCCTGCAGGAAAGGCAAACCCCAGAGAGGCCAGGGCCAGGGCCTAGTTAGCAGCTATTGAATGGGAGCCGCTGCTCTGCGGAGAGGTGCGAGAAGGGCCTGGCTGGCAAGGGCTCCCATGGCTCCAGCTATGTTTTTAGGTGGCGCATGTGTGCGTGTGCGAGTGTGTGTGTGTGTGTGCGTGCATGCACATGTGCTGGGGGTGCCTATGCAAAGTGAGCTGAGAAAGAAAAAAGTATTGTTCTTCTTTAAAGTGAAATCAAGCCCGGCCTGCATGGCTCAGTGGTTGAGCATTGACCTATGAACCAGGAGGTCACGGTTCGATTGTGGGTCAGAGCACATGCCAAGGTTGTGGGCTGGATTCCCAGTGTGAGATGTGCAAGAGGCAGCCGATCAATGATTCTCTCTCATCACTGATGTTTCTATATCTTCTTCTCTCTTCCTCTCTCTGAAATCAAATATCTTATATAATAAAACCATAATATGCAAATCAACCCAATAGCAGAACAACCGGTCGCTACGATATGCACTGACCACCAGGGGGCAGACGGTCAATGCAGTAGCTGCCTCCTGGTGGTCAGTGCACTCCCATAGGGGCAGCACCGCTCAGCCAGAAGCCAGGCTCATGGCTGGTGAGTGCAGCGGTGGTGGCAGGAGCCTCTCCCACCTCTGTTGCAGGCGGGCAGTAAGGAGCAAGGGGTCCTGGACTGCAAGAGGGATGTCTGCCTGCCAGCTTAGGCCCGATCCCCAAGAGGATCGGGTCTAAGCTGGCAGGTGCACATCCTCTGTGAGGTCCCAGACTATGAGAGGGCACAGGCTGGGCTGAGGGACCCCCCAAGTGTACGATTTTTGTGCACTGGACCTCTAGTATATATAGATATGAGCTTATATCCACACAAAAACCTGCACACAAATGGTGATAGCTTTATTCACAATTGCCCAAATGTGGAAGAAATCAGATGTCCTTCAGTAAGTGAACGGATGAATAAGCGGTGGTTCATCTAGACCATGGACTCAGCATATTACTAAGCAAAAGAAGCCAGTCTGAAAGGCCTACATACTACATGATCCCAACTGTATGATATTTAGAAAAGGCAAGATGGAGAGAGTAAACAAAATTAGTGGTTGCCACGTGTTGTGAGGAGGGGGGATGAACAGGTGAAGCATGAAGAATTTTGGAGGTGATGAAACTATTCTTTGCGATATTATAATGATGGATTCGTGTCATTATACATCTGTCAAAACCCATGGAAGATACAACCTAGTGTAAACTATGTACCTTGGATGGTAACAATGTGTCAGTGTGGGTTCACGGACTGTAACAGATCAATAAACTCTGGCAGGGGATGTTGAGAGTGTGGGAGGTGATGAGGATGAGGGTGTGGAAGCAGGGGGGTATGGGCAATCTCTGATCAAGTTTGCTGCGCACCTAACACTGCTCTAAAATATAAAAATCTAGCCCAGCCCCCAAGATTGAATATCGACCTATGAACCAGGAGGTTAGGGTTCCATTCTTGGTCAGGCCACACACCCAGGCTGTGGGCTCAATGCCCAGTAGGGGCTGTGCAGGAGACAGCCAATCAATGATCCTCTCTCACTTTTGATGTTTCTATCTCCCTCTCCCTTCCTTTCTGAAATCAATAAAAAACATATTTTTTAAAAAGTGTTTAAATAAGAAATAAAATAAGCCCTAACCGGTTTGGCTCAGTGGATAGAGCGTTGGCCTGCGGACTGAAGTGTCCCAGGTTCAATGCTGGTCAGGGGCATGTACCTTGGTTGCGGGCACATCCCCAGTGGGAGGTGTGCAGGAGGCGGCTGATCGATGCTTCTCTCTCATCTATGTTTCTGGCTCTCTATTTCTTTCCCTTCTTCTCTGTAGAAGATGGATAAAAATATATTTAAAAAGAAGAAATAAAATAAAATACAAAAATCTAAGCGTTTATGTGTGTGTGGACTTGCTATAAATTGCAGACCTCCGGTTCACCCCCAAGTGTCCTCGAGTCAAAAATTCATGAAGGTCATTGAGCCCCAGAGCCTGGAACAACAAGACATTTTCTTTAATTTTTTTTTTTTTTTTTTTTTTT
>PVJC01048251.1:0-12599 GCA_004026665.1 Murina feae | reverse complement strand
TGAGTTTTATTTAGGATGGTCCCACTCTGGCCACTGGGTGGGGGCTGGCTCCTGTATCTTTAAGGAGGTGTTGAGTTAGCCTTTGCCTTAGGCTACTCAGCCTTTTATATGCAAAAGCCTCTGACGCAGCTTGGGAGGGGCGGGGCCTCGGGGAGTTTGCAGGGCAGGGTGGAGCAAGTAGCTATGGCTGCTTCTCAGCTCTGCGCTAAGAGACACTGGGTCTCTGTGCCCCGTGGTAATTGCTGCAAGCAACGCTGAGAGAAACCAGCTTTGGATTTCCTCCCGGTGCCAGTCAGTTCCCCTTCTCCGGGTGTGCGTGCATCTGGGTACTCAGAAACTCTCCTGGAACTGGAGTTCAGAGCTGCTGGGAGCTTGTGGTACCCTCCGGTTTGAAAAAGAACTGCGTCCTCCGGCGCTAGCCCTCTCCTGGAGCCCGTGCACACGCCTCCGTACCTCTGTACTTTGCTTCCACCGCTCCTCTGAGTCTCAGACTCTTTCTAGTTGTAGGATTTTCACTCAGCCAGCCTTCCTGTGGGTGTGAGTGGTGTCCGTGTTTTCTTTTCGTGGATATTCTGAAATAGTTGTTCCCGGCTGCATTTACGGTGTTTACCTTATGTCGCCATCTTGGATTCTCTCTCTCCCTTAATTTTGCTGTGAACATAAAACTGCTCTAAAAAGTCTTTTAAAAAAAAGTTCACCCTACCTCACTGAGGAATCCATGGTAGCCGCCTCTGACTGCCACCTTTTCCCTCCCTCTTTTTCATGTACTTTTCCAAAGTATAATGAGTATTAAGTATTATGGACTGAGTTGTGTCCCTCCAAAATTCTTATGTTGAAGTCCTAACTTTCAGTGCTTCAGAATATGACTGTATTTGAAGAAGAACTTTAAAGAGGCAACTAAGTCAAAATGAGGTCATTAGGATGGGCCTTAGTCCAATAGGACTGGTGTCCTTATAAGAAAGGGAAATTAGGACACAGACATGCACACATGCAGTGGAAAGACCATGTGAGGACACAGGGAAATGCTGCCATCTCCATGGCAAGGAGAGAAGTCTTGGAGGGAAGTAACCCTGCAGACACCTTGATTTGGGACCTTTAGCCTCCATAACCATGAAACAATATCTGTTGTTTATAGCCACCCAGTGTTTGGTACTTGGTTATAGCAACCTTTACTGACTAATACACATTCTTTCTTTCTTTTTATTTTTTTAAAAAAATATATTATCAGTGATTTTATATATATATATATATATATATATATATATATATATATATATTTCAGTGAAGAAAGGAGAGGGAGAGAGAGAAACATCACACTGGGGATCAAGTCTGCAACCCAGGATTGATATGCTCTGACTGGAGTCAAACTTTGACCTCCTGGTCCATAGGTTGGCCCTCAACCACTGAACCATGCTGGCTGGGCTAATACACATTTTTTCTTATCTTATCCCTTCCATGCTAGCCTGGCTGTTGTGGGGAGAAGGGAGGCCCACATCCTGGAGGAGCATGAATGTCAGACACTGAGACCGCTGCTGTCCTGTAGTCGGCTCACCAGCTCCTGACTTCAGGCTTATACATTTCCAAGCCTCAGGGACAAAGTTATTATTTTTTTTCACATTAGAAACATCAAGCTGATGAAAGAAACAAACACTTTTAATGAAACATATGTGGGACACTTAGAAGGAGAAGATTTACAGCATGTCCGCTGTGAAACCAGAAGGCTTCAGGAAAGTGTGAAGAAGGAGGAGAAAGATAACGGCTCGGGTGCCGCAGGAGACACGGCCTACATATTAAACAGAAGGGAAGTCATTCCTGTCCATAAACATCACAACTCACTTCCGCACCCAGCATAAATCACTGGTACACAGACAGGACGTTTTCATCTCACCGCATGCCGTCTTTCCTACCAATCGCAGTCATGTACACTCTGATGTTGGAGAAGGAAATGAAACTCAGACATGGAGGTATAAAGTTGACGGGATTGCTTCAAAACCCAAACTCTAAAAATCCTACCTCCTCCATTAGAAATGAATATTGGAGTTAAGAATAATGTGAGTAAGTTTGTTTAGTTTTCAAAAAATAGGCAATGTCTTAACTTTCTTTTGCAATTTTGGATCTAAAATAAAATCTTAAATAAGGATGTGATGGTGCTATATGAAAAGATAATGAATAACTCCACTTCAGAATGTTTATGTCATCAGCATGGTACTTGGGATGTATAGTAAGTACTCAATGTTGTCAATAGGCTCTTGGAAACTGTGACTTTAAGCAAAATGATGTACAATGAAACTGATTTTCCCACGGGCTAAGTGATAAAAATGAGTGAAGTTCCCATGGTATATTCCTGGTCACAAAAACATCACCAAACTTCTGAATAAAGAACCACTTCCAGTTGTAAACATGGAAGTAAATGTGAGCTATATGTATATTTAAGAAAGAAGCATAAAAGCAAATAAGATAATCATTTTCTTCAACCTGCTGATTTCAGTTCAGGGCCCCTGGCAGCTCAGGGAGTAGGTGGGACCCACCCTGGAAAGGGCATCCTTTCATTGTGAGGCCACTCACACCCACACTCACTCTGTCTGGGACAACTGAGACAGGACCCTTCACTTCATGCCTATAGCTCTGGGGTGTGGGAGGAAGCTGGAGGACCTGGAGAAAACCATGCAAACATGGGGAGGATGTGTGTATACACACACACACACACACACACACATTCAAATCTGTATTTCAAATAGCATGAAAGCTAGTTTTTAAATACTTTGACTGGATATTAGATTAATAGTAATTATACTTCTACAGAAGCCTGCAAAATACGTGTGGGCCTGGCAGTGTGGTTTTTGAGGAAGATAATAAATGCATTTGCTTATATATAACTATGACCAAGACATTATTCCTCTCATAATGTTTGGAAAGGGCTCGCTAGGCATGCTTTAAAATCAATTTGGAAATGTTCACAAATTCGTTGTCAGTATTCTCAAAAACTTAGATATTCCTTTTCTGTTGGCATTTTCAAGACTTGGGCTGGACCCCAGGTTGTAAAGGATGGATGAAGCCAGGGAGCGAGTGCAGCTCTGATTCACCATGGCCTGGCTTTCCTCTTTCTCTCTTTCCTTGTCCTCAGGTGGGTCCCCAAAAGAGGGGTCTCTGATCTTACCCAAAATGAGACTTTTCTTAATTCCCCCCAACTGAAAGACTTGCATGCATGCATATGAGCATAATCTATGGACACAAGAAACTGGGGGGTAGGGGAGGAGGGGGAAAGGGCAAGGGAAAAAAATGGAGACCTATCTAACACTTGTAATACTTTAAGCAATAAAAAAAGTTGTGCTGTAATAACAAAAACAAAAAAACAAAACAAAACAAACAAAACAAAAAAACTCCCCCCAAAACCAAAATGAGACTTTTCTTTGTCTTCCTCTAAAAGGATTAGGTTCACCAAGGAGTAGGGTGTTGAGTGTAGAACCAGAGATGAGGTGTGTGTGCACCTGTGCACATGTGTGTGCACGGGCGTGTGCATTGGGGAGAGGATGGGAGAAGAGGCATGAGCAGGATTCAGGGTGGGACCTCTCTGTGGGCCCAGATATGGAAAGCCTGAGAGAAAAGGGTGGTTCTGTATCCTCCCAGCTCTAGGGTGGGGGATACAATAGGAAAGGGAATCAAATGCCTGTGTTTTATGAGGCCTGGTCAACAACCCTCCAAAGAAACAGCCCCAGACGCTAGGACACTCAACCTACCCAAGCCAAGTCAGCTCTTCTTTTATCCCATTTTTAGATTTTACATTTTTAGAGCTACTATTGGAAACTTTCTAAGTTAGTTGTTCCTGCCTTATGGTCCACATACCTATGAAGACCATAGAGATACTTTAAAAAATATATGGAGGTGTGTAGATCCATAGGGATTCATAAAATTTATTGAAAGCATTACTAAATTCAGGGTAAGTTTTTGGTCATTATTTTCTCAGTCTATAGGATTAAAATATCACTCTTATCATTTGGAAGTCTGGAGTTTTATTTTTTTTAATTCATATGAAGGAAGTTAGGTCTTTCATATACCCAAGTTCACTGTGTTTATAAGATCTTGGTTTTGTGATTGTAACTCCAAACCCAGTAAGTTTTTGCATTACCGTTTAGTGAGAACAGGCCAGTGTCAAAGACCTGATGCTGCTAACAATAAAGGAGATGGTTTTATTCAAGCTATTACAATAGCGATAAGTTCATGAATGAGAAATGTCTCAGGGAGGAAGAAGGGGTCATGGAGTTTTACAGAGGAAAGTAAACAATGATGTCATCCATGAGTCTTAAGGGAGTCAAGAGGAAGGATAGAGAATGTCTTACCTCAAATATGGAAGAAAAGGGGATTTGTTGCAATTAATTATTTCCAGAAACACAAAAGGGTAGAGGGATTTTTCAACCATCACTGTTTTTTTTTGTTTGTTTGTTTGGTTTTATTTTTTTTTTAGGAGTATAGGATTCCGGTGAAGTATAGCATTATGACCAACAGCATAGTTTCATGTTGAGTTGACTCAGTCACTTTGGCAGAATTTTTCTTTGATCTATTTACTGGGTCTTCATTTTATATTTACTCAGGCATGCAAAAATTAACCTTTTATTAAAATATTTTTAAAATGTTTATTGTTTTCAGAGAGGAAGGAAGATGGAGAGGGAGAGGGAGAGGGAGAGAGAGAGGGAGAGAGAGAGAGAGGATGGAAGAGAGAGAGAGAGAGAGAGAGAGAGAGAGAGAGAGAGAGAGAGAGAGAGAGAGAGAGACATCAATGGTGAGAAAAAATCATTGGTTGGCTGCCTCCTGCATGCCCCACTGGGAATCGAGCCCACAACCGGGACATGCGCCCTGACCGGGAATTAAACTGTGACCTCTTGGTTCATAGGTTTATGCTTGGTCACTGAGCCATGTCAGCCGGGTGAGATTAACCTTTTTCTGTAACTAAATTGAACAAAGATGTCAGTTCTTCCTTCCCACTGATGCTGGGGCACTAAATATCAGTTAATTCCATGTCAAGTTAATTACTTCAGGTAACTTGAGTAGTTAAATTCCAAATTGGAGCTAGGCTGTCCCTTCTTTCTCCATTCTCCTGAGGTGTTGATCAAAGTTCTAGGGGGTCAGGTATTATTGTGGCATTAGGAATAGACATTCCGTCCCTCTGGTTTTGGATCATCGGTGTCCCTCTTTTCTGCATTCTCTGCTGAAATATCTTAACAGTCTCGCGCCTTTGTGTCCATGAAGATTCCTCTGTGTCCTTGTCCCGTGTATATAAGGTCCTCACAAGTCCACCATCATTCTTTCAGCACTCCATGCCCCTTTGAGTGTGGCAGGGAAAAATCTAGCTTTTATAGAGAGAGATCTAATTTACTTTTGAGATCTACTTTTAAGAAACATAATATAAAACTATGATTTTGTTGGGTTGAGTATATTTTCTGGCTGGGAAGAACTTCCATTTTTACGAGGCATGAATGGACACTAAATGCTTCACTTACAATTTCACACTTCTCATGAATGGAAGAACTTTCCATAGGCTAGCATCTGGCTGCATACATTTACAACCCCTTTCCTTCACTAACCATGATGTTCTGGTTCTTGGTGCTGTAGGATATGCTCATATCGTATTGCAACTTCTGGCTCTGTAAGTTTGGGCTATGACTCTGGGTGTTGGCATAGTGGATGTTAGGAGGATTTTTGACACTCATATGTATACTTAGATGGCTAGCAAAAACAATTATATGCAGAAGTGACTGGGAATCATGTAAATATATCATATATCTGACTAACTCAAATATAAGTGTATTCTGCTACCTCAACACCATCTGGCACAGGGGAAAGTATGTTAGAGGGAAAGTTGGAGTGGAGACTGTGGCATTAACCAATTGATGTTAAAGCTTCTTACTGTTACTAATTTTACAAAAATATTGAACTATGAATACACCACCATGACCCTCTGGGGACTTTGTAAGGGGGAATGAACATGAAGCTCTAAAACTTAAACTTCCTTAGCTTATAAGTCCTCTTCTATGTGCACAGGAGACTTCAGATGCCCCTTCTGCCTCACCAGTGCTGTGGAAGATTTGGGGTATTGTAGAGACTCTCTGCAGACTTGTCCCACGGCCATTTGGACTGTTGCAAAGCTATGTTGGAAAAGGATCTTCTCCATGAGACTGTTGATTGCCTAAACTTCAATATCTGCTTGAAGGAGCCCTCGCTAAACCTATTGGGATTTCTAGAATTTCTTCCCCACTCCAGGGCCTGATTGGACCAGAGGGAAGAGAGAGTGTGCCATCTAAGCCCAACAAAATCTAACTCTTCTGGGGTCCTCTTTCATTTTCTCTTTCTTCTCTTTGATGTTCAGTATCCATCTGCTTTTGAGTCAGAAAAATATTGTTACACCATCAGGCAATCTCCCTTCCTTTCTGGGTTAGGAGTAATTTCTATGCTCTGAATTTCTCAGACTTAGCTCTTTGAAGATGAACACTCTTTCTTTTTCAAAGAGCCCTTACAATGAAAAGACTCAATTTTCAAGACTTTTGTCTCCTTTTTTGAATTTGAAACTTCTGTTTATATCCCCTATTGACTTCATTGTTTTGGGCTGATTTATTGAATGCCACTAATTCAATGAATGGAGGACTGTGATGATAGAATTATGGGAAAAAGGTATTGTCTTTCTCTTTTATCCTGCCACATTCATTTTGGAGCTTTCTAATTCTTGGTTGATTATTTTCTTAAGAAAACCTGTTAAATGGAATTATCAAATTCTTATCAGGTTATGGCATTGGTAACTAATTTTCCAAATATTGTGTACGCCATTCTTTTTCTTTGTATTAAAAGACGACTTAGTGATTATATACTACATTGAGGTGACAATGCTGAACTTCACCTGAGTCGTGTACTAGAAAACAGTGATGGCTGAAAAATCCCCCTACCCTTTTGTGTTTCTGGAGAAAGTTAATTGCATGTGTGAGAAGACAGGCAGGGTTTCCACCCTCATGTACCTTACCATCTGGTTGGGTGAATAAACAACGAATATAATTATATAATTTGTGGGATATTTAATTATAATATATGTTACAAAGGTACAAGTTGCCATAAAAGAGGTTAACAGAGAGATTTAACTTATATAATCTCAAAAAAAGTAGGTTGGGGATTACAAAGCCTGGCACTTGCTTGGTATTTGTGGAATAATTATTTGTTGGATGACAGCTGGATAAATGGATTATAGAAATACAGTCCATTCTTTCCTTCATGCCAAGTTGCAGAGACAAGTCTTTAACAACTTTCTCTGTGTGTTTTATGTTTGAAAGGTAGATATTTTTTGTTTTCTTAAAGAACAGGGGTAAGAGGATGAGGCAATTGGATCCAGTTTTGAGAGATAGAATATTAAGATTATTGCCAAGGTGAATCTTTAGCTTCCAGACCAGCTTTGTAAGTGACGTAATGATTCTTAATAAGCTCCGCCTTTCCTATAGAAATTATTTTACGCATTAGGAAAGCAGAAACACAAAGCAGTATGTAGCCTATTCTACAATCCAAGGGTATGTCCTTCCTCCTGACATAGAACCCGACCATGCTCTTCCCTGGTTGGACACTATACTCATGAGTCATTTTTGAGCACCTTCTTTTGCCATGTGTCCAGGCACCACAACCATTTAATGGCCCCTCAAGGAGTCCACAGTTAGTAAGGAAGTCTACCACATACCAGTAAATAGTTCAGATATAATGTGAAAAGTATTTCATAGGACAGGTGCTGTAGGAAAACAGGAAAGTTCTAGTAGATGAGAGAGATGGTAATAAAGTTATATAGCTGAGATGTCTACTACAGTAGATACTAGACAAATGTGACAATTTACTGTACATTTAATTAAAATGAAATAAAACCAGAAGTTCAGTTTCTCAGCTGCATCCATCAAACTTAAGTGCTCAATAAGGACATGTGGCTATTGGCTACCATATTGGACAGGGCCGGTGTGCATCGGTTCCACCATCACGGAAGGTCCTATGGGACAATGCAGATCTTGAGCTACTGTTAAAATGAAGCAGTAAGTTCTGTGCAGCCAACGGTGAAGTTCTGAGTTGATAGAAGTGTCATCTGGTTCTGGAGAGGAATCATCTTTGACAGTCTGTCCATTGTCAGTACAGAAAAACCACACTAGTTTTTTGTTTTTTCATTCAATCTTCATCTGAGGTTATGTTTATTGAATTTTTGAGAGAGAGAGAGAGAGAGAGAGAGAGAGAGAGAGAGAGAGAGAGAAGAGAGAAGAGAGAGAAGAGAGATAAATATCAATCAGTTTTCTCCCATTTGTACCCCAACTGGGATTGAATGCGAAACCCAGGTATGTGCCCTGACCAGGAATCAAACCCAGAACCTTTTAGTATATGGATGACACTCCAACCAGCTGAGCCACCCAGCCAGGGCACCACACTAGTTTTAAATGGAGGGAATTAAATATAAAGAATTGTTATTTACATATTAGAGAAATGGAAAGGCAAAGAGGAAACTAAAGTATCATTCCCAGGGCTTGGGAAACACACTGTAATAGTAGTCATAATTATTAAAATATAGAAGCCCAGAAATGGGATGTGTGAAGCTAAAATTAAGACGTTTAAAAAAATATTAAGACTTTTGAAGAGAGGGTATCAGCTGTCTGGTTTGAGAGTCTTTGAACTGGGAAGAGAGGTCCTTTGGTGCTGGAACACAGACCTTTAAGGAAAAGATGCTGCTCACTTGGTCATCTCTGAGCTGGTAGGAAGGGTTCCATGGGGCTGGGAGCCAGACCTCTAAGGAGGGGATGGGACTGTTGACGGCTGGCTTGATCTTATGTCTCTGACGAGGCACGGTAAGGCTGTCCTGTGAGTGTTAAAAAACTGAATGATGAAATCAACTGTAGATACTTGGAGAAACAGCTACTATAGAGGTGAAAAATGTGGCTGGGGTCATGCTTCCCCAAACAGAAAAAAGCAACAGGAAAACAGGTGGCAAGCACAAAGGAGTAAACCCTCTACCCTCCTTCTGCTTTCCAATCTTCTGGCATCCCTTTGGCAAAACCTAGCAGGGAGCCAACTGGCGAAATCCCAGCCTCAACATCCTGAAGCACAATGTGGGTCGTGGGGCGTGGGGTGGGGTGGTGTTGTCTAATAAGGAATTTGACTGCCTTTGTCCCTGGCTCCTGGGAGGATGACTCTAAATCCCTGAAATTTCCCAAATAATAGGAGTGTGTTTGCTATTCAAGAGCCCCTTGGATCACATAGCTATTGATGATTCAGATGGGGACTGGTCACGAGAAAGACCAACCATGTTATTAGAGAGCTAGGGCTTTGAGACAGCCTGGCCTTCAGAGAGTTCAATTACATGGCCAATGATTTACCGTATTTTCCAGAATATAAGACGACTGGGCGTATAAGACGACCCCCAACTTTTGGGAAGATTTTCCTGGGTTAAAAAGTCTAGACGGAGACCGTATGCGGCACAAAAAGGAGCAGACCGTAGACACTTGTGGTCTCCGTTCGGCTCCATTGAAATGAATGGAGTGCGGCCGTTTTTGAGCTTCCCTCACTGTATGCTGTGACCGCAGATTTTCCAGTCCGGCTCAGAAGTTTCAGCACCCACCCTATGAGACGACACCCGGTGTACAAGGCGACCCCCGACTTTTGAGAAGATTTTCCTGGGTTAAAAAGTCATCTTATAAGCTAGAAAATATGGTAATCTATTTTAACTACATAATGACACCCCAATAAAAACTGGACACCAAAGCTCCGTGGAACTTTCTGGTTGATGAACATATCAGTGTGCTAAGAGGTGATGTGTCCTGATTCTATGGTTCAAGGGTACAGAATGGACCCATGCAGACTTCACCCTGTATCTCCTCCATTGCTAGTCCAGATTGAAATCCTTTATAACAAAACTGTAATCATAATTACAGTGCTTTCCTGAACTCTGTGAGTCATTATAACAAATTTATGAACCCGAGGGGGTTGTGGGACCCCTCAGACTTGTAGCCAATTGGTCTGGGTACTCTTGTACTTGCAACTGGCATCTGATGTAGGACTCCACAGTTTTAGGGACTGTGCCCTTAAACCTGTGGATCTGCCTCTGACTCAGGATGTCGGCATCAGGACTAAATTACACTGCAGGGTTGCAGGGAGAGGAGTGAGAGAAGGACTTGAAGCTCTGAATCAATTGCTTAATAAATTGGGCCCAATCTGTCAAAATGACTGTCTCCTACGACGTGGTAGAGTTCTGATAATTATTCCTGTGTAACACTATCCCAAAACTATGGCTGTGGATTTTGTGAATGAGAAATTCATGGAAACTCTTCCCTGCTCCATGGTGTCTGGGATCACAGCTGGGGTGACAATACAAATCCACGAAACACAAAGCTTACTGTCATGCTAAAATGAAAAGTATGTCTTTTTAGATTTTTTTTTAATTACAAAATTCTGGGTAAGTCCTACGAAATTGAGCTTTTCTCCTTTTTTGGGTGCCCCTAATTTATAGGTGTTCTTCACATGAGTGTGGCCTCTGGACAATCAGCCCTTCATGTGGGCAGTGATCAGCTGGTTGCCCTGGCAGCCAGCCAAGCTTGGGGTTGATAATCGTAAAGCCGACCTTGCTGGCATCTATGATATTGATTACACTTTGTATAAGAATATTACTACACTTTGTATGAAAGTAACATTCCTACAAGCTAGGCCCAAGATACAGGAGCAGAGCCTCAAGAGTGTGTTACAGTGATCTAGGAATTTGGAGCCACACTGCCTGAGTTTATATTCCAGCTTTGTGACCTTGGACAAGATATGAACTCTCCCTGTGACTCAGTTTTTCCATCTGTAGAATGGGATGAATAGCAGTATCTGCCTCCTGGTTTGTTGTAAGGACTAAGGGATTAAGGTGGCCACCTTAGTGCTCTGACTCCTAACTAGTGTTGTCTAATTGGTGAGGTCTATGCTGGTGTGTCCTAGAGCAGCTTTGACTGAGTTTGAATTCCAGTTCTACCACCTGTCTGGCTAGTAAGTTATTTAATCTTTCTAACCCTCTATTTCCTCATTTAACATAATTGTGTGTTACTTGAGATGCCTGTGGCTACAAATAATTGAGTACCTGACTGAAAGTGACTTAAAGAATAAGAACATTTATTATCTCATCATCACCCTTGACAAAAAGCCTGGGCACAGGTGGTCCTAGGGTTGGTCCAATGAAACTATTGGGTTCACAAGATGATGGCTACAGAATTCTGTCAGCAGACAGATAGCCCAGAAGTGGGTTTCTTCTCATATGTTTGTTTATTTAGTAAGCAGAAAAATCCTTCCAAAGGACATATATAGACATCAGGTTGTCCTCTGTGTCAGTGAGTTTGTTTCTGTATTGCTTTGTTGGCTCATTTTAAAAATTTATTTTAGATTCCACATATAAGTGAAATTATATGACATCTCTCTTTCTCTGTCTGACTTATGTAACTTAGCATAATACCCTCTAGTTCTATCTATGTTGTTGCAAATGTCAAGAGCAGTTCCTCCTCCTCCTCTTCTTTTTTCTTCTCTTCCTTCTCCTCCTCCTCCTCCTTCTTCTTCATTAATACTCACCTGAGGATATTTTCCCATTGATTTTTAGAGAGATAGTGGAAGGGAGGGGGAGAGACACAGAGAGAGAAACATCAATGTGAGACACATCAATTGATTGCCTCCCACACCTGCCCTGAACAGGGCTGCGAATTGAGCCTGCAACCAAGGTATGTCCCCTTGATTGGAATCAAACCCAGACACTTTAGCATGGGATTGAGGGTGACAATGCTCTATCCACCCACCAAACCACCAGGGCAAGATTTTATTCTTTTTTTTAATTGAGTAATATTCCATTGTGTGTGTGTCTCTGTGTGGGTATTCACATCTTTTAGGTACAGAGAACATACTGATGGTTGCCAGAGGAGAGAGGGAGATGGGTTAAAAAGGTAAAGAGGATTAAGAGGTACAAACTTTCAATTATAAAATTAATAAGTCACAGATATGTAATGTACAGCACAGAGAATATAGCATTAATATCGTCATAATTTTGTATGTTGACAGATGGTTATTAGATTGATTGTGGTGATCACATTGTAAGATATATGTGTCAAACCACTGTCGTAACCTAAAAGTAACATAATATTGTATGTCAGCTATACTTTAATAATAAAAAAAAACACCTACCCGAATAAATAAAAGCAGAATTTTAAAACTAGAGGAACAACAACAACAAGACACCAGCAAAAACTTCTTCAGGTTCCATTGGCCGGAACTGAGTTCCATGTTCATGCCTCAGCTGTAAGGAATGGTGGGAAAGCGAGCAATGGCATTTGCAACTTCTATTAAGAGGAGACGAGCCAGCAACAATGATGTTTATGACAGACTAGGGGCCCGGGGTGCACTCGGGGTGGAGGGAGTCCCTCAGCCCGGCCTGTGCCCTCTCACAGTCTGGGACCCCTCAGTGGATGTCCTATGATGGCCCCAGTCTGCCAGGCGCCTTTTGTGTGTGTGTGTGTGTATGTGTGTGTGTCACCACTGGGGACCTGCCCCCAGCCGCATCTGAGGCTCGGAGCAGTCCTCCTGTGTGTGTCTAC